>JABFEA020000017.1:15873352-15890377 GCA_019775915.2 Cyphomyrus plagiostoma | reverse complement strand
CCCCCCCCCCCCCCCCCCCCCCCCCCCCCCCCCCCCCCCCCCCCCCCCCCCCCCCCCCCCCCCCCCCCCCCCGAAGACAGCATGATATTAAAGACTGTGATTAAAATAAATTGGACCTGATGTCTATTCCAACAGCCAAGAAAGAGACACGCTGGAATTAAGCCCTGTGCTCTGGGAGGTGAAAGGGAGACACTGAGGCAGATTCTTTTTTAAGCTATATCGATCTCTGCATGGCATAGCAGCCGAAAGTCTTCCGAAAACTGCAGTCACACTATCGCCTGAGGCTGCCAGCCAGAACCCAAAAAGAAACCAGATACTGACGGATAAGAAGCAGAGAGTGAGTGCAAAACTAGAGCGCTTTGTTTAATGTAACCTGAAATGTCATTGAATGGTTACTAATGCAACAGTCCTTAGTCACTGGCAGCATTCCCATTAACAAAGTAACAGTGATGGGGGCCAATGAGGAGAGACCAGCACACGATCAAGGTAAGGAGGCATTTGGGGGATAGCCAGATGGGGAGACCTAGAATCTGTTACCACCAGAGTACAGGATAAAATGCTGGGGGGGCTTGCGGCTTGTTTCAGACCACCAAAAGATGAGGCTGCGGGAGGGGCAGAGGCCTGTAGTTTTGCTGTGCACTTCGGAGCCTTCAAACCATCTGTGCATCTCACAGGCTGAATGACATCGTCAAAAATGGCAGAAGGCCAGTCATGACCATCATTAAACCTTAATTACAAAGAAACAGAAAAAGACTGATCAGGTTACCAGCACGCAGATTCGTTACCAGGTAGAGACGCCTTGCTTGTTGGCAAACTGACAGGTTGCGTACGAGAGGTCGCCACCTACGCACACGTCATCAAAACGCATTTTAATTTATTCATGGGGCAGGTGGCGAGACTGAAGCGACGGGGAGGAGGGGGGTGGGAGGTTTCCCTGCGACAAGTGGC
This sequence comes from Cyphomyrus plagiostoma, assembly GCA_019775915.2. NCBI lineage: Eukaryota > Metazoa > Chordata > Actinopteri > Osteoglossiformes > Mormyridae > Cyphomyrus > Cyphomyrus plagiostoma. The sequence continues at coordinate 15,889,429 of JABFEA020000017.1, read as the reverse complement.
CACCACATCTGCTGCAGAGCCTACAGACAGTCCCACACGACACACCGCTGTGAATTGGCACATTACCACCTTACCGGAATATCAGGTGCTTCATTTACTATCACTAACTAAGCCTCTTTTGCTGGCAGAAACAGTAGTGGGACACCATCGGAGATGAGGATTAGGACTCACTGAAGCTGGCCATCGTTCATCGTTCTTCTCCATCACAGGGAGAGGAAGATTGACATCGGCCTTTTCCTACTACCATTTACATTTATTCATGTGAAACCATGTTCAAGGATACGACTGAAGGAGGCCTCCTGGGACTCAAACCGGTGAGTCGCAACCAAACAGCCCACTAGGGTCTGAACTTGGATGGGTTCATCCTCCAGTTACCAGGCTCTGAATGACCTGAATGAAGGAGCAGCTGAAGGGCACTGACTTCCTGCCAAATGCATCCAGAAGTCACGGCCCATCCCGCTTCGTCAATTCCATTGCGTTTCATATGGGGTTAAAAACATGACCTGCGGTACGGCCATCTTCCTGTGATCCGGCTTCTGGGGGTATTAAGCGAACGAGCCGACACCAAGCATGGAAAAATGATTAGGGCTGTGTATCCGTGACGCGCCTCCTCACTTCCCACAATTCATGGCCTCCCGAGTGCCAGCGGCTGGTATGTGGCCAGGAGCGTCCTGCAGGCCTTCCCACAGGATGCACACACTCGGGTTTCACCTTAACGCACACAGGGCCAGCAGCCGTCCAACCGCCTCGCCCCAGCTCCAGTCGGGGGCCGACTGCCGAGAAGCCCTGCTCACAAACACCACCGTGTTTACTGAGCTAATCTCACCAAGGCATTACTCTGGCATTGCTGTGACATTAGACAGGGTTACATTATGTACATTTGTACAAGTTTTCATGAGACTGACAGATTTTTATATCCATTTACATTTTTACTACAAAAACTATTAACTATATGATATTATCGAATACCTAACACAAACCAGTGGGTAAAGATGTGCTTGATGAAAAAGGTTACACAATATATTGCATTACATGTGATATGTACATTAAAATGCTGTTATAATGGAGTCGCTTATAATGCAATATCAGTTATAATGGACGAGGTCCGCTGGTCCTGGCATGCCTAAAAGCATCAGATACAGTGAACTCGTATATAATAGACAATTTGGTCTCCAGGGCCGCTTTTTGCTGTAGTTCTGTTCGGCTATAACGGACAGGCAGTTCTGCCTACAAGGTGCGTTGCGTGTCGGTGATATCCAGCGCAAATACGTAGTCGGATTATTAATAGTCACACATCTGGTCAGGTAAAGGTGGAGGACAACATGTACAGTATAATAATCTATACCACAAGTATAGTTATGTTCTGGCCATACAGCAACTTTGGATATAACGGCCTGTTCTATCTCTAGAGAGACAAAAGAAACCCAGATACTTACAAGTCGAAGACTAGATAGTGGAATCCCTCCTCTGATATACTGTCATGGAGTCTCACTGTGGCGAAGGAGAAGGGAGATGGTTAGAGGTGAGGCGGCCGACGGCCGTACAGGCTGAGCGGGGGATCCTGCTTATAACAGTGCCTGACCTCCATTACTGACTATGGGGGAAGGGCAGTCGGGGGGGGGGGGTTTACAGTTACATGCACACAGTCTAATAGGATTAAATAAAAAAGATCAGTTAATGGGCAATACAGATGTGTGTGACCTCCTGGATGGGGCCATTTCACAGGGAGCGTGCGATTACACGGGGGAGCTGACAGGCAGGAGGTCGGGACACCCCGACAGGGCCGGCAGGAGGTCGGGACACCCCGACAGGGCCGGCAGGAGGTCGGGACACCCCGACAGGGCCGGCAGGAGGTCGGGACACCCCGACAGGGCCGTGCTCACAGCTGGCCTTCACGCTTGCCAACCCCGCCTCATACGAGCCGCTGACACTGCGCCTGTTCACAGATTAATGTCTCACTTTACGCCCGTCAAACGGCCACATGAATAATACACATGGAGGACTGCCACCCATCTCCACGGCCGCTGACGGAGATGCCAGCCGCCACAGACCTGCCTCGCACCCCACATCGGACGCCGTCGACCCGCAGAGCTAATGTTAAACGTGTTTTTAAATAAAAGATTAACTGAAGCTGACACCGGAAGACAGAGTTGCACTTTGGCGGGATGAGAAGGTGTGACGGGGTAGAGAGCGATATCCCTCCACAGGATTCCCCTTCCATCTTCAGCAGCACTGTGACAGACAGCTGCTGAAGCTACCATAGCAACGTTAAAGCGGTAGGAACCGACCCCAGCGCAGAAACACACGGAGGATGGAGTACTTAACGGTGAGCTCAGACTCCCCCAGAAGGAGGCAGGAGGAGCACCGTGACCACGCTTCCAGAACATACCGCAAACATCTGAAGCATGTTCGTCTTCAGGCGGAAGTGAAATGTGTTATTTTCATCTTGCTATGGATGAAAACAAACGCCCACACTGATATAAAAAGCACAGGCCACCCCTGTCCTGGCAGCAGAGTCAACAAGGGGCTTCTGAGAGCAACAGAATGGGGCAGATTGGGGAGCAGCGCAGAGGGCATCTGCCGGCCTTAGGGAGGCAACAAGAGCACAGAGGGGCAGAAAGACTAAATGGCAAAAAGGGAAAAGACAGCCAGGCCTGACATTGCCAAGCAAAACGCACAATGGGACCAGCGTAATCACGCAACTGTTTAACATGGGACACTTTTCACGAAACAGTGGTAAGGCTGCTTTGATCATTTGTGAAACGGAACACAAATTTTTTAAATCAGGACTAGTTAAGAACTACAAAGCAGTAATCAGTCATACACTGGAAAAACTGCAAATAAAGAAAAGTCACTATTTTCCCACGATCAGTGTGGTTTAATCAAGGAAACTGCAACAAGAAATCAGGTTCGACCGACTGCGTTAATCAGCAGATTTAGAATTTAAATGACTCAATCAAGAGCTTGATCAAGCCTAATGAAGAGCAGCTGGTCTGAAAACCAGCGACGCTGAAGACCAGGGCTGGGATTCTACTTTGCTCAAGTCCAGCTCAGCCCCAGCATCTAATCAGGCTCATTCTGCCAGATATCCATCCAATCAACAGGAGCCCTGGACAAATGGGGGCGGGGCAGGGCAGGGTGGGGCTCTGCAAATTAGAAGCTGGCTGAAACCTGGTGGCATGCCACGGTAAATGTGTCCGCAGCCTGTGAAATCACTCGGAGAAAAGTACATGTGTTCATTCATTAATCTGATCCTTCCATGCAGCACCCATATCGGTAACAGCACGCCATGCGTGAAATGGCTTTTAGCGCCAAAGCAGACCATACAGCGGATCCCACGATGGGGGCACTCTGCAAAGGAACACATGCAGGTACAAGCCACCCACAGCTTAGGTATGCGTCTCTGGGTGTCTGTCAGAATGCGCTTGGGAGATGAGGAGCTGTCGTCACCTCATGCCCGGCAGGGGGGGAGCAGTCGTTTACATTGCAAAGCAGCCCACACCCCCCACGGCCTGGGAGATAGAGCTTGTACTGGGCACGTGCAGCTCTGGCTGGGTATCAGGAACACAAGCTCATTGTCAAAGTCTGGCATCACACCCAGGGGTGAAATAATACTCCATTTAACTTTTCCTTATCGCTATAAATATATACTAATCACTATGCTTGGTCCTCCACAACTGTAGGGTGCGCCAGCTCAAACTCAGCATCAGCAAAACCAGATTTACCCGTAGGCCATGGTGCCACTACACTGGCCTGTTAAATGGCCTAGGGTGACAGGGACCGGGAGGTACGGGGCTTACCGATGTTGGGGTGCTTGAGGAGACGGCAGATGCGGGCCTCGCGCTCCAGCTTCTGGTGATCTGCAGGGAGACAGCAGACATGTGACGCTGTAGATGTCATATGACACCCAGAGAAGCTGACTAGCCTGACGTGGGGCCTCAGTGTTCACAGCATTTAAGCAGCATTGTTACTTCATAAAACAGCAGTTTCCTAATGCTAGCGTATCAACCATTTCCATGAAGGGTTCTGCTACGCTACACCACACCACATCTACCCTACACCTTCCTCAGTGACAACCAGAGGTGTAAGTGATCCCCAAGAAGTCCTGTCGTTATAACACAAAATCACAATTCAATCTGAATTATGATCCCTTCCCAAATTTGAAATGAACGGTCAAGAATCCACAGACCTGAATGAGCCCAAAATCTTCTGTAAACACCATTTAAAACACAAAATTGCATGCGTTTTCAAAATGGTAAATTAAATCCCGAGTTAAAGTTTTTCAAGGTTGGTGAATGCTTCCTTTACTGTGGTTTAATAGATTTGTGGCATTACCTCCGGAAGTGCAGACCATGGCCCGACAAATGCAGTTAACTCAGGTCATTCCCAGCTTTGAGTTCGGAGCTAATTGAACACAGCAGTAACTGCTCTGTGAAATATCTGACTGTGCATGCCCGACTTGCGCCTTGTGCGTACTGTGCATGTGTAACATTAGACTTTATGAAATTTTACAAATGTGGCCAATTTGTACCACTTCGTTTCCCAACATTTTTACGACCCAACTGAATCCCGTTACTTTTCACTGCATCATTCTCTTCATTTTCGGGACTTCATTCACTCTCATTTTCATTCTCCATCATCCCAGAATGGGATAGTAAGCCAGATACTGTACATTTGGATTGTTTGTGTTCTTGGCCTGTTTGATAAAAGTTCTACACAGCACCTGCACTTGTGCCTGAGTGCGTGTTTATGGGTCTCATTAGGGACACCAGTCATGGTAGGGTGACCGTAAATATCCCATCTTCAGTTCAGAGGGAACCAAAGTTATAAGCATACCAAAATACCACATCACTGGGTAGCAGCAATTTCAACTGGTGGCCATATAAACTAATATTTCAGATATGAGATACATAGGTAAGTGTTGACCCAAAAACTGGAAATTGACAATCAGAATGAACACTTAAAATGACACCACCAGTTCTCCATAAACAAAGCAGCCCCTCTAGTTTGCCATTAATATAGACAATATAATTTACCATAAAATGGCAGAATGAACAGATCAGGCAGTGTCAAAAAAATATAATCCAGTGCAAACATGTAAGGTACAAAATCGGGCAAGTGGTACGGATCAGGTAGTTATACGTTGAATCTGTGGTAAATTCACAGACCAACAAAATGACTTCTTACTAGATGGCTGTGTTAGACACGTGACATAACCTAGCCAATCACATGGTCTCACATGAAATGCATCTGAAAAGCTCAATGTGAGCCATTGGCATGGTGGGTGAAGTATGATACAAATCGGGTAGCGTTTTTACTGAAAAACGAAAGTGTGAAGTCTTGAAACAGTGGGAGGACATAAAAGATCACAATCTCTACGATTCCCATGAAAAGTATATTGTGGATGACTTCAAGATCGATTACAATATAAAATGAGATTGCTCACCCATACCTGCAAAGCTGTGTGGGGATAGAAACACACATCACAGAAGAAAACCAGCAAAGATCCACCTTTACAAAATGAGAAGTGAGCACAGTCATTAGCATGGAAATCAAACATGCTTTTAGCTTTTGCATATTTTGGCACAGGATCAGAAACCAAAACCAATGTCGGCAGCGTTAACAGGCCCGCAAGATGCGACTGGGGGCAGACAGACCCACCAAAGCCCAGCTACCGCTCCAGCGCATTCATCTCCAGGCATCTCGCCTGAGGATCCAGGGACACCCAATGCCAAGACAGGAGTCACACTTGCATGAGTCACTCTCCACTGGACCCTCTGCACCTTAAAGAACACAGAGACACCTTCAGACACAAACCTGCCTCAGAACTACTGACACTCACTACTCAGTATCCACTGTACGCAAAAGCAGAGGAGGAGGCCCAGACCTACATCTCTCTCACACACACACACACACACACACCTCACAGCATGAGGACAATTGCGCCACGTTAGCTATATGCTGGCAGCGAGCCCAGCTCCAAAGGGCGACGCATGACGCATCCAGAGCGCATCTTTGAATATTTCATTTGCCTGAGGAGCTTCGCCAGGCCCTCTTATGAGTGCCAGTGGCCAGGAGCCGGGCCCATAAAGGTCAGGTGAGTGAGGGATGGCATGAATAAACCATGAAGGAAGACACCTGCCCCCCGCTATGCAGCCAGGGTTTGTAGAGCTCTGAGGATGGTAGCTTAATTACACACATGGGGGGGGTCACAGTGGGGGGGACACAAAATTAATCCCTCGGTCTATGGATGTTAGTGAGGACGAGAAGCTGATCACATGACTGTGTCCAACTGCCCCCCAGGACAAAGCTCCCCCCCATCTCTCATTCAGACCCACAAATCTAAAGGTTGCTGGTCATGAAGCTATAATATTACATGCAGAGCTCTGACAAACACCGATGTTCATCCTGGTCCTGGGGACACTGCAGGCCACCCATGACAGAGGGCTGCTTGGGAGAGAAAACGAATCACAACACAGCAGAAAATTCAGAGTAGAGCCCTTAATACATGCGGCCGAAGGCAGGTTAACGCCACAGAAATGGCACAGGACTACATTCAGACCAATACAATGCAATCTGGAGCTCAATTACAGAGGGAAGTTTAATAATCAGGGGCCGCACACGCCAAAGCCTCCTTTGGGGGATACGGATGATTAATCCCTGATGAATCTCTTGGTCTTTCACATAAATTGAAAGTGAAAACTGAAGAAATTTCAAAAACCTCTACTTATGCTCTGGTCACAATTTCTCATTTTATTCCAAAATTCATTTTCTAAATGACAAACTGAATGATGCCATTTATTCACTCCAACAGCTGAGGCTGGGATAATGATGAGCCGACAGTAGCGTCGTGCAGCTCTGACCGGGTACCAAAGAGGACAGAGCCCCGCGATTCTGGCACTGCTGCTAGACGCAGTGTATGGGAAGCTCTTGCGCCCATAGGAGGATGAAAAACTGATCTTAAATCTTTGGGGGTGGGGGGTATTATGCTATGCGGTGATGGGAAGACAGCGGTCATCAGAATTTCCATAAACATGTCCCTCATTTCCATGATCTCACAGCATTTACCACTTCAGTCTCCCTCCCATGTCCGTGTCACGTCAGTACCGAGAATCCTGGCCTGAGTAGCCAGCTAGTATTCCCGTAAGACACCTGTGAATGCCTGCGCCGTTCCTGTGACGAATGACCGGTGCCCTCCTTGCATCAAGCCAGCCCCCCTCCCCCAGTGCCCTCCCTCCTCCCCGAAACCAGGAGAAACTTCAGAGATGGCACTGGGTAGGGTTTCCCTAAAGTGGCAGATGCATACGACAGACGCCGTTTACAGCCTGCGTGTGCCAGATGCCTCGGAAGCACAGCCTTACCTATCCTCCGAAACGTCCTCATTACTGCACCGCGCCAGGTAACCGACTGGCCGGAAACCACAACCGCTGACCGCAGTGCAGCAGAGTGGGTCTATAAGCCAAGGCAGGCACACTGGCGCAGCCTCAGCGTGAACACGCCGCTCATTTAACATCCCGATAAGAATGGAGAACAGATTTTTCTGGACCTTGCTAGAAGTTTCTGGTCTTTTCATTTTTGGACTCCAGAGACCTTATGATTTAATATGGCACTGACCCATTTCGATACAGCCCCTAATGAGAAACATAATGCTTTGAGATTTTAAAATGGGGCAGCTATTTTAAATGACATCTTCCCCATGTCAGACTTGAAATGTAGATCAAGTTGTACCTTCGTGTTGATTCTGTTTTCAAGTGACTGCAGGAGGAACCCAGCAATTTGAGGTCTACACTGCCACGCTAGTCCTCCATCTTCAGTCTCTTGCGGACACTCATCCATCCATAACAAATATTCAACACCGGCTGAGGTGATTGGAGCCACAATGGGGACAGTTGCACTTGGGATACGAGCCCCCACTTTGCAGATGGAGCACTTACAGGCAGCCCACACAAACGAGGCGGCCACTACACGGCCTTACAGCACTCCTGAACCTTTGACCCCATACCACACAGCAAGTTACATGCCAAACAAAAGTGAAAGTGAAAACCCACCACGAACAATAAGGAAGTGAGTAAAACACTAAAGTGAAAGGAGGGGGACATTTGCTTCAGAGAGTGCATGTGTGGGGGTGGTGGGCGTCGTTCACAAGGAGAAGTACTTGGGACACGATCAGCAGCCTGGCAGAATCACTTCCCCTCCAGTCTCCAATTTGAAAAAACCAATTACTTCTGAGAACCTTAGACAGCACGCTCCAAAAAAAACCTCATGCAAAGAGCAGGAAGCACCGTCCACTGGATTTAACAATCACCATGAGAAAGTGAGGACCCCATTGCAGCTGCCCAACCAGGTCACCTGATAAACATTTAAGACAGTTTGCAAAGAGTTTCTCCCCATACATACCAAGCCCCCTCCTCCGCCGGTCATTTTTGTCTGACCTCCTCTCCCTTCCGGCAAGTGTCACTCTCAAAAAATTCAATCTCAGCCCTTGCTGACAGATAACGCAACCAAAGTGCTTTAAAACACAGTGCAAAAAGGACCCTAAATGGAGAACATCCTGTATTCGCTGGGCCTGCAAGTGTGCTACATTTATGAGCAGACAGACCTCCATCAAGCTGAAACTTAAATGTAACTGAACGAGGAACGTGCAACAATGGCAACGAGGACGCCGTCCTCCGAGGGGTGCTGAATCGTGTGGTAGGTGCGAGGTTTTGCATAGAATTTGCAAAAAAACAAAACCAACAGTGGGCCTACGGAACCGAGACACGGAGGCTGAGTGGCGGCCACCCTGTTAAAGGTAGGCACACAGCCCACGGCCTCGGGTCACACACACATGCACAGTATGCAGGCCTCACTGGTGTGTGGACAGTGAGGCAGCCCCCAGCCAATCAGCTGGAGCAGGTCCCCAGGTCTTCAGGGAAGACAAAGCAAGTGAGACATCAAGAAACGGCAATCTCATAAGGCCGAGCGCTCCGGTACTCAGGCCAGCAGAAATCAATGATGGGAGGGGCACACCTCACATAAGCAAGCTGGCCTTGATAAAGCAGGCCTCTGAGTTGATTGCTGGGCTGACAGTGACCCAGCATCACTGTAAAGCCCACTCGGACACACTGTGCCAACTGACCGTTATCACAGTGTTAGAGATGGAGGGACCCAAGACGGACAGACAGGAAGAGTCAAAAGAAGAGACGAGAGAGGACCCAAAGGAGCAGTGAGGGAAGAAAGGAACAGAAACACAACAAACACTGCCAATCACAGATAGAAGGAAGAAAGAAAACTGAAGAGGAACAAAAGGAGGAACAGAAAAGGAGAAAGGCAGGAGCCAGAGGATCAAGCCCCTTCAGGGACTCCGCTGACGGCAGCGGGCGGGTTAAATATAGCCGTGCAGGAATAGAGTGGCGTGGGCGTCTGCAAAGCCGGAGGCACTGAAAATAGGGGCTCGCAGAAATCAGAGCCAGCAAGTGCCGCCGCTGGGGGAGTGGGGGGGGCTTGATGCCAGGAGGGCACCGGGCGTGCGTCACAGGAACGCCGCAGGCATTCACAGGTGTCTTACGGGAATATTAGTGGGCTGCTCACGCCATTTCAGGCCGATACCGGCGCCTCCTTAGCCAGATACTGCGGGCCCATGTGCCCCAGCTGGCGCTCATGGACCCAAAGCGAGCCCCGCGCCGCACACTTCACACACACCTGAGCATTGGCACCGCGATAACATCTGAGCACGTGCATCTCGTCTCAAATCAACACGCAGAAATACAGAAATACTCAGCAAAAGTGCAAACACGCTCCAGCTTCCGATGGGGGCCTGCCTGGCAGTGGCAGAAGCATGATGCCTTAACGGGGATGCCTGGAGACCACGCACCCCCGCACAGGGTGGCCAACGACCCCAAGGAGCAGACAGGAAGTAAGCTGGAAGGGGAGACTAGCACTCAAACGGGAAACGGCTTGTTTACAAAACAGTTGCAGTCAATCTGAGGCCTGAGGCACTGCGATGCCTCTAAAAGTGCACCCTATCAGCGCTGCCATGGGGTCGGGCTGCATTCAGATGCAGGGCGCTCGAGTTCTCGTGCTTTTTCTGAAGGGCACGGAATAAAAAGTCACAGTATGATCTGACATTTGCTTTGCAGTTCTAGGGCTCAGCGAGGAACACAGTCAGAGAGACGGAGCAAATAACTGTGCTTCAGGTGTAATACAGGAACAAATGCAGCCCCAGAGAGAGACCAGCGGGGACGAGATTTAGCAGCACTAACAATAGAGGCAGTTCAAATGGGACAAGAAACACCAGGATGAGTGTTACCTGGGGGCAAAGAGGGCTCGGGAAGGAATGGAACAGTCTGCATGACATCTCAAACTTCAGGGGAGGCTGCTCCCCGGCTCCTGTATAGCTGCATCGTTTTTAAGGTTGTTACAGGGGAGGTTAAGCTGCCAGGAGGCGGTGGAGGAGCCCAGGAGCTTCTGTATGGTCCAGGACGCATCAGCAGCAGAGCCAGCAGGGCACATGGAAGGCCTGTTCGCGTCTGACAGGCACGTTTCATAGGAAGGCCTTCAGGAAAGACAGACAGTAGGTGTCTCGAGGAATCCTGCAGGCAGCAGCGGTGCAGTAAAAGACAGCCGGCCTCAGCATGGGTCCCAGACACACGCCCCCATCTGCAGGAAAGCGCATGCAGGCCGAACACCGATCCACATCCACCACAGCGGGGAATTTAACTTTAAAATGGGGAGTTAGTGGCTACAGGGCCACTGATCCCTAACTGATGATAATGAGAACGCAAGGAGAGGCAAAATGGCCAAAACAAAGCCACAGGAGGCAAACAGGACCAGCACAGAGCCACGATGGTGGGGGAGGCGGAGTGTGGATTCCCTGCTGCCGTGGGGATCTCTCCCCGTGGCTGCTCCCTGGTTCAGGGTGTCTGGAGAAGCCAGGCACACAGCCAAGGTGCAGACTCCCTAGGGCCTGTCTCTCTCCTGCTCTCCTCCACACACCTTCTGCCTTCATCCCAAAACAGTGCAGAGCACCAAAGCTCACAACGGTTCCTCTGGGGACTCTAAACAAGATAGTCAACACAGAGGTCTGATCCAGCAAAGAGGAGCTTTCCTGGCACTCTTTCTGCTCTCCCTCATCATTCATTACCCCAGAGGGACAGCCGACCATCAGTGATACAGGGGACAGATGCTAGAATGGCCAAACATGCATGTACCTTGGGTGCACCCTGGCGGTGCCACCGCACTTCCTGTAGGGGGCAGGCAGAAGGACCCCCAACACACCACAGCCCACAAGCAACAGACACTCCAGTTCATTACTGGACTTTCAAACTGTACCATCTACTTTTCAGAAAAATCGAGCACAGAAACACCCCGAATGAGTTCACCGAGAAGGCAGTCGATCGTCCTGAGTAACAAAGGGTGTTGCAGGGATGTTGATGTTCTAATGGGTTTATTTACACTGCGGGAGCACCAATAATTAAGCAGCCTGGGGCTCCTCCGCCAACAGAGTCACGTATTACAGGGGGGTGCGTCAGGGAGGACAGGGCGGAGCCACACAGAGGGGACAGCAGAAGCAGAAATTTTATATATGAAAATGAAATATCTGCAACATTAATGCATAATGCAGGGATAACATGCATTTCCAAACCAACCAGACATGGAATTCTGGTTCGATTTGCTCCAGGCAAGTCTGTGCGTTTGGCAAGCGAGCAGCTTGCTGGATAAGCTGCACTGCTAAGCAAACATGAAGGCAAGCAGTGATTCTCTGGTAGCTGATGAGCTAATCCCAAAGATGGGCAGTAAGGTGAAGTCTGATGTGTGGAATTGGTTTGGATGTGAGATGTCTGACACTGGACAGACCTTACGACTTACAAAGTTTGCAGAAAGACCATGGCAGTGCAATAGTTTTATTTCAACACCTGCAGCACAACCACTCAGGCATGCAAAAAACCAGAGAAGTCAACCAAAGAATACAGCCAACATTGGCAGCCGTTTTCGTCATTCACCTGGAACATGCAACGCTGCTTTTAGCTGGAGTAAAATCTCCATCAATCCATCTTCTAACCCCCTTGTCCTATGCAGGGTAACTTTGGGCCAGCGCCTATCCTGGACGCTACAGGTGCAAGGCAAGGAATATGCCAGGATGAGGCGCCAACCCATCGCAGGGCACACACATCATGCATCACATTTCTACCCCTATGGGCAATGCGGTAACTCGTTTTAGACTGTGGGGGGGAACTGGAATACCCGGAGGAAACCCTACGACGACACGGGGAGAATATGCAAACTCCACACACAGGGACCCATGAAAGAGACTCAAACCAGGGCCCCACTGCTGTGAGGCAACAGTGCAAACCACTGTGTCACCCCCATGGAGAAAAAGCGGTCATTGTAAATTACATAGCACATTAATAATGTTGTGAATATGGCAGGCTTTGTGTGGGCATTTTTGCATTTTTATTTCTGAACTATATATTTTTAGTTCTGGTCTATCTAAAACAAATGTTAGTTACCATTATGAGTTGTTTCTAAGTTTGGGGGGGGGAGGGATTATATTTTTTCCCCCATGTCGCCCAGCACTAGAGACAGAGGTGGATGTGACATGTCAGCTTGCAGGCACAGACGGACATCTGAAATGCTCTGAGACCTGTGCACAGAGCTTCGGAGAAGCTCTGCTTTGTCATGGCGATGGGGTTCATCCAGGTCTGCAGCATTCCCTGTTTCCATGGCAACAGTACCAGAGGATTCCCCCATCGCTAACAGCAACGCTTCATACCTCCCCACTTTGTGATTTGAGTGCGTTGTGGAGAAAAACTATAAGGTTATCCCCCCCACCCGCAGCACAGATGCTACAAATATGGCAGTGAATGAGCAGAGGGCGAGGCCTTCAGACATGGTCAAAACCAAGGGGGGGTGGGGGGATAAGCAACGACAGCCAGCCAGATCGCTGACAGCTGAAATCTGACATTTAATAGGAATCCCAAGCACTGCAAAACCTGAGTGTGAAAGCCCCTGGGTTTACATGATTAACCTCCCCCCAGAGGGATTCCCCCATCGCCCCAACCCGCCCACCGCTCAGTGGAGGAGGCCACAGCCGGCTCTACTAAGAGCTGGACATTCTGCTGAGACTGCAGGAAGATCCGGAACGCCCCGTGCGAGAAGCCCCGCTGGGACACTGCAGTCTGTGCTGAGCCTAAACATGGCGGGGAGCGTTTATCAGTGTGACAACCAGGAGAGCAGCTCTCCAGAACCCCTAAAGGCAGAGCAGAGAGATCCAGGCAGCCAGGGGTGCCCAGGTCAGCTAAGGTAAGGTTAACCTACCCAGAATCCTCTACAGCAGCCCCGCCCATCAGCCTGCTGTCTAGCCTGATGAGCCGACTGCACACTTTCCAGGACTCGCTGCAGTGGAACTACCTTTGCATGTAAATGTCCTCTTGCTGGCATCCTGTATCCAGAAGACCCGCCCCAGGAGCTGCAAGGCAGCAGAATTACACTCCCACACTGAGCTCTGTCCATTACAGCTCATAAAATAGTATATACGTTTAGTAATAATAATAAATTAAAAAAGTATATACGTTTTGGAGTAATGAAAGGCAAGGGGGACTCCACTGTTACTGTGCGCAGGGTCACACTGCACAGACTGCTTCAATTCTTTTAATTTGTCCACTTTCCAAAACTAACTTTACAGCCAATTTAGGGGCCTGAATGATGTCTGTTGTCACTGTGCATGAGATAACACATCAGCACCGACGCTGCACCTAGAGAAGGGTGACGGGATGGGGAGGACGGCAGTGGCCCTGCACACTCCACACCACAAGGACAATTTTAATGACGTGTGTGTAAAACTGCTCATGTTCTGCACCGTGCACGAGGCAGGCCCGTGCAGGGTTGGACTAAACCAAGGCAGGGCGGAGGCATAAGGTTTCCTCCTGAATTTGGGGCCGGTTTAAAGACTGCAGAACCCACTGCTACTGCAGCAAGTGCTTGTCTTACTGCAGACCCCTCATATCCTAAGCTGAGCACCGTAAGCTGATCCTGGCGGCCTTCTGGCTGCACTGCAAATGTCAGTGTATGGTTTCAAGCATACATCATACAGCCAGATAAGGAGAATAACTTCACAGCACATTATCATAAGGTCCATGGTGGCTGCAGTTGGCCCATGACTGCATCTCCGCTGCGCATTAAATAATAATCCGGGCCCTTCTCACGAGGGACACTCGAGCCCAGCTTTGTCATTCAGCCCCTCCAGGGGCAAATGCAAACATCTGCAGTGAGCTCCGGAGGGGGGGGGGGGGGACGACGACAAACCAGCCACCGTCGAGCTTAGGTCAGCCTTGCTCACCTGGGAATGAGGCACAGAGGACAGAGGGACCTCAGGCAACATTTGCTGTGTACAGAGTCTCGATTACAATCACTTATGATCCCAGGCTTGTACATTTTAAGGACTAGATGAATATTCGAGCATCATTAAAATCCAGATTATGAAAATGGATTACTGCAGAAACATGGGGTGTGTCCGAAATCACGCACTTGCGTCAGTGCACTGGAACGTAGTGCATAGTGCACACTGCACACTTCCTTCTGTAGTGCACACTACCACGGGTAAGGGCTGTCCTAAAAGGAACACTAACGTTTTACCGGAATTCAAGGACCAGCATTTGATCGCGATTCTCCAGCGTGCCAAAATATCGGCCGTGTTTAGTTTACAGTGAATTTCCTTGTGGTTTTATTTGCCTTTGTTTGGCCCCCTACTACACCCCTGCTGGGAACTGCGTCGCATTCAACGGCGACGCAGGAACCTCTTCCTGTTGGCTGAAGATGAGACTGTACGTAACCTACGTTATATATAACCGTCGTCAGAGAGTGACAGGCCACACACCGCAGTATACATCGGTAAAATACTTTATTAACGTTATTTACATTTATATGAAGCAGTTGCCTCCGCTTGGGCTTCCGTGTCTGTGTTGTCTGCCATTATTCAACTCTACGTAGTCAAAACAGCGTCTGTCTAGTGCGAGTAGTGTCCACCGTTCTCCACTGCTTTTCTGGCCATTTTCAGTGCACCATCGGGGTACTTTCTGTGCACTGAATTTTAGCTTAGTTGTCAGTGTGAACGTACTACGCCCTAGATTTCGGAAATACCCATAGTGATGACTGCTATCTGCATTGAGGACGGCTGGCTCAGTAGGACCCGAGGAACATGGGGACAGCCGTACATCGGCTCCAAGTGGTCTCACCATTACAAGGCCAGGAACCTGCCCCCCCGTGTCCACGGCCCAGAGCAGCAGTCATGTCAAACTACAAGCTGACAAACGGAAGCTTTCAAATTGACGCTCTTCAACAGCAGTAGCTCAAGCAAACTGCAACCACTGAATGCTAATGTGGAGGAAAAACCCTGAGCCCACAGTGATGACCGGAAACACAGTAACAGAGCGACAGAAGGCCAGGTAGCAGGGATGTGCTGCCCAGCCTGCAAACTGATGCGGGATTGGCTAGGAGAAAGGCAGGGCCTTCAGCAACCAATGAGGCTCTGGCTTTTGCTGCCTTGAGATCATAACCCTTCACCTTTCAGCAGCGATAGCAGGGCCACCCCAGTCCCTAGGCACCTTTCACAAAGCACTGGCTGCCGAGGACGTGTCAACAGTGGCAGGAAGACATGATGGCCTCCCAGAGGCACGGCTTGGCACCCTGATCCCGCCATCTGGACTCACCCGCCCGAGTGCATCTGTCTGTGAAACCGTGGCCCGCGTGCGACACAGGCAGTGCCACACAGACACTGCAGCGGGCGCTCTTCTTCCACGACTGGGGCAGGAGGGGAGAGCCACAGGCACGGTAGCATGGAAAGATCTGGTCAGGCCAGAGGATGGAAAGTGACCTCACAGCAACCCCCCCACTCAAGCCACTGATTTACAATTATAATCACCCAGCTCATCCCCATCCTTCCAGACATAACTGTTCACATGCCTCCCATGTTCACTTCTGCTGAGCCTCTCAATCTGCTGGACCCGCCCCTGGGGGAAAGTCTACGTCAGGGTACCATAGAGGAGGATCTATCCGTGGCTGAACCTCAGGTCCAGGAGGAGCAATGCAGATTCCATCCTG
>JABFEA020000017.1:15848275-15873252 GCA_019775915.2 Cyphomyrus plagiostoma | reverse complement strand
CCCCCCCCTGCTTGACCTCCCCCTCGCCGCCCCGCCCCGCCCCCCGGGCCCCCGCGGGGGGGGGCGGGGGGCCCGGGTGGAGGCACGCACAGAATAAGCGGCTCTGACTCTCCATGGGTTCACGCTGGAGGACAGCCTGTCGAGTGCTTCACATCTCACTCAGGGCCCTGCAGCCATTCCCGACATGAGAGTTGAATAACAGCCAAAACAGTCCTCACCCCCCCCAGCCAAGGACAGAAATCCAGATGCGCCATCCACCATATCCCATTCCTCTTCCCTAACCAAGCAGTCAAACCGCACAAAAGTGTCCGGGGGGCCAGGATAAAACTCAAATACAATTAGGGATACTGCGGAGAAAAAGAGCCGTGTGACCACGTGACCGCTCCGCCGCTCCTCGATGCTGAGGTTTGACTCTAGGAGGTCTGGCTCCTTAACTGCCACATCACCCGCTTCCCAAAATGAAAACCTTCAGGGGTTTCTGTGCTGCTCTTTATTACTCTATTCAAAGTGCAGATTTCCATCCGCACAGCCTGTGACAGACACACTGAGAATCTCCAACCACATTGAAATGAGAAATTTGTTTATGGGTGGGGACTCGTTTCCACGGCGACAGCTGCCAGCTGGGGGCAGCATTAGTTTCTGGATCTTCACCGCCCCCCCCTGAATAGCGCAGAGATCAGCAGGATTTGGGGAGCCGGGGCGAAGACGGATCACAGGATATTTTGAAGACGCAACCTTAAAAGCCCAGAGCTGATGCGTGGAATTAAGCTGCGATGCAGTGAGGACGCGCTCCCCACATAACCACTTCCTGATAGCGTCCATCCGCTATTCTGGGTGTGGGGTGTCAAACGGGCGACGACAACGTGTTTAGTCATGCCAAGAAGTGCTCCTGCGATGCGGAGGAATCCCAGGCATGTGGCGGCCAGCCCCATTAACATAGCTGGCTGTCTGGCTGAGTTACGGGGAAGGGGCTCAATCACATAACAGACACAGCGTGTGCGGTCAGGGCCGACACTCCAACCTCATTAAAATCACACCAATGTTAATGGAAATTTACACCGCTGAGCATCAGGAGAAACTACATCCCACCCAGCAACAAGCAGGGGGAGCAGGAGCGCCGCGCAAGGGGAGCAGGGGCAGTGTGAGCGGGGCTCCAAACGTGAGTCGCGCCCGTGCCATGAGACTGGGCAGCAAACTGAGAAGCAGAGGATGACTGGAGAGCAGGTTCCTGTGGAGGAACCCATACATCCAGGGGAAGATAAACACTTCGTGCTCAAAATATCTCCTGCGGTAGATCACCAGCAGCTGCGATAAAGCCGTGGATTGAAGGCCAGAATTGAGGTCAAATAAATAAAGCGGGTACAGGAAGAGAGTTACTGCTCTCAGGTCCGTACCACTCTGTTACACACCTCTCTCAGTGTATGGGTAAAGTCCACAGGCTAATTACACAACAGGATGCTGGTCAAACTGGCCGGCCTCTATTCAGACCGATCTAATGAATGATAGTCAGAATAACATTACCCGCAGTTCAGGCATGACACTGCAGATAAAAGCAGCTCTGCAGGCAGATAAAACACAGAAGTACAGATCCATCAAAAACGAGTTAAATAGCAGACGTTCCTGCAGTGACACGTGCCCACGTTACCGGAGGTGTACCTTCTCTGCATTAAAACTAGACGTTTCCTCACCACTGGCGGCAGCAGCACGGATCACCAAGTGTGTCAGGTCAAGATAAGTCAATCTGGGGGGGGTTCAGCACATTCAGGGGAGGACGAGGGGCTCCTGACTTGCAGGCATGAGCCATTAGCAGCAGAAACCTGCAGGATAAACAGTGCCAGCAGACTGCTAGAGAGCAGAAGCAGGCCTGGGTCCCCTCATGGATTTGGCACTGAGGGAAGAGGCGGCACATGAAGGAAACACCTTGGGATGAGCAGCCAGGGAGGACATGCGGCACCTACTCACACCTTCACTCCAATGCCATTCCTAAGCCAGCTAAAAAGAACTGTGTCATGTAGGTCATTTCAGTTTACTTAAACACAGGTCAGAACCTGAACACTCCGTCCTGCACAGCACCAGGAAGGAACCCCAGACTCACTGGGCAGCACAATTAGAACATCCTCCGTGATCTCTGCAGGCTCCTGTGAGCAACAGCATATTAGGCATTAACCCAGGGAGCCATTAGCTTTCACCATTCCCTGTCTCAATGTCGCTTAAGTCTCTGCATGCCCGGACAGACCACAGGCATGCTTTGGAGGTGGCCCCGAGGCAGTTTCCCCATGATGATAGCAGTACGGGAAACGCAGAGGGGCAGAGAACAGGCCCCATCCAAAGGAGAGCCGTTCCATGCCACACCGGCAATGTATTCACACTACCAAACTGTACGCATTACCACAGAGTCCCATCACCTCACACACGTCTGATGTTCATCAGCACTGCAGCAAAACGCAGACACTTTTTTGGGAACATCTACCCTTGTTTTCCACCTTCACAGCCTAGCAAGCAGCCAGACACTCACCCCTATGTGGGGCTCGTTATGAATGGATGCCTCATTTAGCCAAATAATCACCATCCGAATGCAGAAAGTAATCAGCCGCAAGTACAGCAGGGTGTTTATTACCAAGCCGAGCTGATGGATTCAGCTTAACTGGAGCCGCATGCGCGTCGGCTCACGGCTGCACGGCTGCACGGCTGCGCCATTTACCGCCCAGCTTGGGTCTGACGTTCTTAGGACGAAACGGTTAATGCTCGTTTGCATGAAGAGCTTTGGCTTTAGAGCTGAACTGCATTGCTGGACCAACCGGTGACCCCAGGATACACAGACTGACATCAGGCTTGTTCCAGCACATACCTTCCCAATGTCATCTTTCAGGGATTTCCCTCCTATTCAAACACGCGTAAGAAATTCACTGGAGAAGCCTATTCGCCAGACAGTGATAAACACTCAGAGATACACAGTAACACCAGGTAGTCCCCCAATGACACTACCTGGAGCTCCAAGCAGCGAGGCCCTACTCTCCGGCAGGGAGACTCCACTTTACAGAGCAGCTCGCTGGCAGCACAGCGATAAGCAGAAGAAAGGCAGCGTGCCGCCACCCATCATCTGCTTGCCTCTCACACGCAGAGCCGCTGGCTCGCTCACTAGCAAGGAGTGCAGCCCATTCAGGGCCGGTCCTGGCCATGTCCACCGCGCTCGCGCCCGGTCCCACTGCCCGGGCGGCCAGGCCTCCCAGACAATCAGTCTGACAGGGAAAACCAGAACATGGGCTGAATTATAACAAGACCATCATCGCTGCCACGGTCCGCCAGACCGGGAGAAGCATGCTCAGCCTTCAAGGGCCGGCCAGGCAGGGAAAACCCGAGAGCAGCTGAACGCCGACACCCTGCAGATGGGGGTGGGTTAGAGGGAACAGCGCCCCCCCGCTGGCAGACGCATTAACCGTACAGACACTGGGAAGCCATCTCACCAAAACAATTAGCGAAGGTCTGGAGGCACCTGGCAGGTGCAGAGTAGTGAGGAGACCCCCAGCTAGGAGAACAGTACATGTTCCTCACTGGCAGACAGCCACACTACTGGACCTTAAAGTTGAGCGGAGACATGCAGACATCGCACTCTCCTCCTCTCCCCACCCTGCCAAAAACACATAAATCAGAAAAGTCAGACACTGGGCCCGCTGCCTCCATCTCGCTATCAATCCAGAGCGGAGTCGTCGTTAATTAAGGTCAGAATGAGGCCCCTGTGTTCCTGCCAAGTGCTCCTCGGTCACTGGGAGAGGGAGACACTAATTAAGGGTGCCCCCTCCCTGCAGAGACTGCCCTACTTGGTAAATTAGGACTCCATGTGACGCCTCGGGGATTGCACCGCCGTCTCCTTGCGGGACCGGGCCAGGTCAACGCAGTTTCCCAAATCCACACCCAAGTCTAGTGACCCGAGGAGACAGGATGTGGGTCACCGTGTTAGCAGGCTTGGCTTGCTGAGGGCAGCAAGGCCCCACACAGCTTCAGCACGCCTCCCCCTGGTCAGCAGGTAAGCGTAGACAACCTCCACCCACCATCATTCCATCAGTGTTTCTCAACCTAGGCCCACCGGACAGTCCACATTTTTACTCCCTCCCAGCACACCTGAACCAAACAAGTAATCAAGGACACCAAATACCTGGTTCAGCTGAGAGGGAGTGAAAATGAGGACCGTCTGAGGGCGGCTCGAGGACCAGACTGAGAAACACTGATCTAGTAGACATGTTAAGTTTTCCGACAGTGCTTCCCCGCTGTGTCCTCTGCCAAGCTGCCCTGCCCTTCCAACCCGGCCATCCAAAGCACAAAATTCTGCTTCACCAATTCTTACCTACAGGGAGTATTGTACATGCAGCCATTTTTGAGGTTTGACTAGGTGCTAAATGACACATCAAGCAGTCATGCCAGAAAAGGAGCACACCCCACCCTGCCTGTAGGGTGCTGTATTCCCCCCCCCCCACTTCAAAGCACACACACCTCCAAAACAGCCAAGAGATTCTGTACTAGCTTTGAGAGCAGCGCAAAAAGGTAAATCCCTCTTTTCTTGGATAAATATTGATTTTTTTTTCCCCCCTCTAATCATCATACAAGGCGGGCAGGCGCCCCACCACTGGCAGACCACGGCAGCCATCCCCAGGGAACTCGCAGCAGGAACAAAAATAGACAGAAGAACCCAGGCAATAAAACCGACACAAACCAGCTTACAGAGGGGGAGAGGAGGAAAGAGAAAAAAGGCTTTACGATGAAAATTACCAGGTGGCACAATTACCAGGTAAAACCAAACCTCATGCAAGCTCTGAGCTTACGCACGGGCCAATCATAAGGCACTGCTATGATGGCCATGTTCGGGGACAGGGTCCCAGCAAGCAGGAAGCACAGGGCAGACCACGCCCGAGTAAAAAGAAAACAGCAATATTTTTATTTTGAAGTCATAGCATGAAAATAAGTCTACAATCAATGCTTTGTCACCTACTGACCCATTACACTGGCTAAAATATGGTGTCTAGATATACAGTCACTGTCACCACAGCCTTCTGTTCCTCCCATGGCTGGACTGCCGATTTTTGCTAAGTGGGGAAGGACTACGTTTATAACAATGCAAAGGTACTTGAAGAAATCATGGCAAGGGTATGGCCTGGTAGGGATAAAGCAAGCAGAACAGTCTGGGCTCCCGCAGTTTTCCACTATTTGCTAATGTAATTTCCATGGACAAAGAGCTAGTGTAACATTTCAATGTTGTTTTGAGGGGAGTCTGCCATTATACTTATGCACTCATTTTGCAAGCATGTTTGCCTTTAAAAGAAAGGGGCAGCACTAGTCAAAGCTGGACAGATTATGGGTAAGACTACGTGGTCGAGGGCACATGGGAAGGTCGGTCTTGTTAAACCAGGATTGGGAGAAAAGCTTGTGCAAAAGGGCGAATTATTCATGTTAGCATGGGATCCTGACCGCAACAACAAGCTATGCTCACAGGGGGACATCACGAGGGCATGTCCAGGCAGGACGGTCGCCAAGCAACCTTATAGAAAGGTCAACCTTTATCGGCAGTCCAAGGACACGTTCATCGGCACAGGGACCAAAGCAGTCCACACCTCAGGGAGACGGGATGGAAAATGGTCCCCCACACATACAAAAGCACACTATGCCTGTGTAGCTGTTTTCTGGACAGTTTGAAAAACACAGACAGGCTCTGGTTTTACTGAAATCCATTCAGATTTACTGTGACATGCGGATAAACTGGGAGAGGAAAAAAAAAAAAACCCACACAATTCTCCATCTGTTCGTCCCTGGTGACACGCAGGCAGTGTTTATGACTCAACACAGGCCACGGGGGACAGCAATGCTAACAGAGACACAGGGCACAAAGCCTTCAGAGCGGGAGAAAAACCCAGCCTCTCCCATAACACAGCACGACAACACATGTTCAGGACACCGAGAGGAGCAGAGGCTTACGTGTCACTGCAATTAGGTAACAGTACAGCCAGAGGGACACAGATTCAGGGGGCATGTCTGAAATGGACATCCAGTCCAGGGGACATTAAAGCAAATATGCAGACAGGTTCTTGCAGACATCAAGGTCAGCCTGTGCGAGACAGAGCTGTGGATGCAATTTACAGGAACAGAAAGAAACAGACCTCTGCAGTTCCCGAGAGTCCTTCAGTCTCTCTGGAAATAGTATTTAAAGACGGGTATACAAGCCACCCAGTGAGCCAGTGCCTCCAGTGAGCCAGTGACATTACGACTCATGGAGGCACATCTGCCGCTTGACTTACGGGATTTGGCGAAGGACACAGCCACATAATGACTGTAAGAAGGGAGTGAGGAGGACCAGGCCACGTTCAGAGTGCGACAACAGTCCAATCCAGGCCCTAGGAGTGATATAAGCTGCAGCCCATCCTGTATGGGAATGGAGCGCACGGCATACAAGACCTCCACGCTCACAGTGACCACTTCCCAATAATCAGAAAAGCACAGTACATTTAATGTATTGTTCTGCAACTTTACCAGGGGCCTGTCAAACAAAAAGAACCTGGTGTGAGAACGGGTGACATCACCTATAATGAGAACGGCGGAAAAGGTGAGGAAGTGGTTTGTTTTGAAAATGACCACAAAAAAAAAAAAAAAAAAAAAAGGATCACAGCCCACAGATCCCACAGCCGTGCCACAGTGGGCGGCCCAAGAACCCGGATGGTAAAATAGCTGCCATCATAGGCAAAACGGCCCTAGTAGGACTCACTGCAGATGGTGACACTTACAGTCCAGCTCCATCACCCACAGAAGAGGCTACCGGGAACAGCCAAGACACATGTGGTTGAGTTTAACTCTCTGCAGCAAGTAATGTGTGTCATACACACAGCAGACCAAGAAATGAATGTTGGCGAAATCCTGCTGGAAACTTGGTTGTCTTGCCACGCATTTAAGTGAGAGTGATATTGTTTTGGACATGGACTTTATATGACTTTGGAATGATTCCGTGTGTCATTAGCATGACCTGCCTGCACATTCATGTGCGAACATAATTAGACCATTCCATTTGCTGATCAAGGTTCAAAATTGTGGGAGTCCGTTTCCTATTTCCTGATCGGTTGGATTCAGTTACGCGTCGCTGCTGCATACTGTGCATGCGAATAGGTTGGGAGTGTCCATAAATATAGGCACATTCCACTTCTCACAGGAAGAAGCTGATAAATACCATTTTGTGTGTAAAAATGTGTGTACACACGGTTGATGAATGAGACCCCAGGTACTGCGGCATCACAAAGGGGGAGGTTACACACTAAAATCACCAGAAAGGAAAAACAGAAGTGGAAACAGCACAGTGGACACCAAACACACAAGCCTGCAACTCGGCGTGTCGCACCAAAGTACTGACTGACAGCCTCTATGCATCTATGACAACACTCAAGAGTTCCCAGATGAAGCAACAAGCCATCCCCCCAGTCCACGTCATGCGCCGGGTCACCAGACTGGAGAATTCCATCTACACCAAGCCCCCAGATGTGGCCTTGGAGACGGCTTCCTGCTTTTCAAAGGCCTGCACCCTATATGCCCCAGCTAGTGGAGCCAGAAATGCCTAAAAAATACTGAGCACAAGAAAGAGGCTGACCATTAAAGAGAAACCCTGGATGGAAAATCCCAAACACTTCTAAACAACCCCTTCCAGGGAATGTCAGAAGCTACCCCAGCAGAGCCAGCTTGTCACAGCAGGCCTTGGAATTTGCACGCAAACACAAGGGACACTCATGTACGAGGAATGGAATGCCGACTTCCTCCCTAACGAGGGAAGCCAAGCTAGTTGACAGCCATGTTATGAGGGGGAGGGAACCAGCAGCTCATGAACAAAAGCAGAGGGGGCTTGAAAACCTCATGCTGGGACCTTCTATGATGGAAATGAAGGTCTGTAATAGAGCGGCTGCAAAGTTACACGAACGGTAACCGTCTTAGACAGTTCCTTACGGCTCCCTAACACTAGCTGAAGAATTTCTCACAAATTCACGAGGGAGCAGCTTTCTTTAAGGAGCGTTGAGCAGTAATCTTACCAGCCAAGAGTCTGAGGGTCACCACTGCCAAGCCATGTGGGCTTGGTGTTTTACACACTGGCAGTTAGAAGCTTGAATCTTGGCTCTTACTGCTTGTGAAACAAACACTGTCTAGACCTCCAGTCAGAGACAAACAGGCTGATAACATCTACATTTCCTAGAATTCACAATATTCTTTCACAGCCCACTTCCCTCCCTACCACTTCACAAAACTATGTTTCCCAAAAAGGGCACACAGCACCCATTTAGAAGCAGCCTTATGATTCAGGATGGGCAGACACTTCATTCACATTCGTTTGCAAAATGCGTCTCTCCAAAGGGACACAAAGGTCAACCCTAATGAGTGCATTAAGCGACAAAGATCCACACAAGCAAATAATCAGCTGAGCAGCAAGTTCCAGGAACACGGCTACCTTTGTGCAATAAGGTTTAACAGACGCATGGATGTCACAAGCTGCCGTCAGACACGCCATGAACAGACTACTAGATAAGGCCAAACCACAAGAAAGATGAAGATCCACCTGAAAACACCATGTTCCCCCAAAAATAAATAAAATAATATTTTTTTAAAAAAAAGCTCCTCAGAATAGTGAGCAGAACTGAAAAAAACCCCACACTTTCCCAAGCATGTTGTTCTTTCTCTGAAAATGACCTTTCGTGCACACACACACACGGCCTCAGTTTGCCCTTGTGATGTCAGTGACCTACAAGGCAGCTAGGGCCAATGCTCATTCTGACTTTCACAGAGCATAATAGATTATGCCTTGTTTAAAGGCCAAATTCCATTTTATGAGGTGCTGCCAAGCGCAAACTCACTCCAATCTATTCCAGACAGTGCCAAATACCTACAGTACATGAACTACAGCATTAGAATTGAGGCCAACCCTTTAAATAACACTGATAAGCCCATCCCATAAACAGAGGATACTCTACACAACTTTACTACTCACCACCAGGGAGTGGCAACAAGGCCACAAAGCTCGATTGGAAACTGGTGAATTGAACCTAGAACCTACTGTGCACAAATGCAAGCTCGGAACCCTTATTCTTAAATGGGTCACACAGCAGCTAACATACTGGTTAACCTGTAACATCAGTAAAAGCATCTCAGAAGAACAAAGCATCAGCCACCTCCTAATGAGTTTCACGTACACCTAGTAACAGTCGCAGCTCCACCCATATGTTGTTTTTAGAACCGTGTTTCCCCACAGACCCTGCACATCATGCAAAAGAAAATTAGCAAGGTTCGGTCTTAGCCGAAAGTGAACGACGGTGACATTTCTACTTTGCACGTTTCCCCCCCTCCCCCCCAGAGGCCCAAACTGCCTGCAACTTACGTTGATAATTTTGTTGCAACCCTCAAAAATAAATAAATAAATAAAAAATGGATTGATTACACCTTTGCCTCAAGAACTTGACGGATTGGGAGCCAAGTTGGTTACCCATGTTTTTGTATACTGTTCCTGCCCCCCCCTTAACGCCAACCCTCATAAGTCTGGGGTTCGGCATGGTTTCCACCTGACCAGTGACCTTCAGTGGAGGAGCACTGAGACAGAGACGCCCTACATGGGCGCCAAACCGGCAGCTCTGCAGAGGAGCAGATGCACAGGCCCGGAATCAAGCAGACTGATAGAAAGTGAGGAACCATAGCTGACATGTGTGGAGAGTAGGCCAGCAACTAGACTAGCCTCCCATGTCCACTCTGAGAGCCTCTGGGTCACCGCAGAGGCTACAACAGCTACGGTTCAGAGAGGCACCCTGGGGGAACCTGCAGATGGAGTCTAACAGGGCACAGTGGCCATCTTATCACACACACACACACACACACACACACACACACCTGAGGGAGCTGTGACCTGGTGTTCTAATCCTACAGAGACGTGACCATTATCAGACAACATTCAGGGGCATATCACTGATGACAATACTGAAGCAAAAAACTGAAACGATGCTTTATAGGCCATGTACATTGGAGAGCTTCTATTCACATATACCATCTTACTCAACTTTTAAGAAACATGTATATACATACGTACAAGGGTCTAACCTGCTGTGCCACACACCATGTCAAAGCAGGTACATACCTCTAGCCGAGAGCTTCTTAGTGTTGATGATTTTGGCTGCATACTCCTGGCCTGTGGAGATCTTCATGCACCTCCTCACCACAGAGAAAGCACCCCTGTCAGGTGGGGGGGGAGGCACAGAAAACCAAGACTTTGGTCACCACTGAGTACATAGACAGCTACCAGAATAGACACACCTGATGTTTTATTACAACCCATATTGACGGCACTTTTTACGCGAACAATTAACCCGATGAAAGGGCTGTCAACGGCATTCATTTTAAAGGGATTAAACACGCCAATCTCGGGATCCGCTCCACAGAGACATGTATGGCAACCTCCGAAGTCATAGCAAGCCAATTAAAAAGGGGATGGTGTGCTTAAAGGCCACTAATGACTCTCAGGACCCCCGAGAGCAGGGGGAACCTCGCAGCCGCTAGACGACGGTATCACGTGACGAGAGCGCCGGGACCCGGCAGATTTCATGCGATCGACGCTCACCTGCTGAAGCGCTTTACCTGCTGTACTGGTCAGGGCTGTTGCGCGTTACAGGTCTGCCGTGCAAACCACCTAATCCTAGCCGCCCCCGCCGCTTTGACACACATTAATGCACCCACCACACCGCTTTACCTGTAACCTTAAAGGATTAATAATGAGACGCGTATGGTGGCGGCGTCGCTCACTAACACCGCAGACACACGGGTCACCTTACGAGGCGAGGTTACGACGGGCCGCCTCAGGTCCGGTCCGGCCGCGCCGGTGGCCGGACTGCCGCCGCCCGTCCGCGGGGTTTCACTCAACGCTCATCCCGTCGTAACGGCTCCCCAAGCTCTCAACTACGCGACTGGGAGTAAAACTATATTTACTCACTTTTTGGCAAAACGTACTGGGAAAACCCCTCTAAAGAGCCAGACAGGCGTTTAAATGGGTTTAACGAGCAGCCGCACACTTGACGGGAAGGAGGCGGCGGCGTCAGGACGGACGGCAGCTCTTACTTGCCGAGCTCCTCGTACAGCTGGTACTCGTCGGTGAAGCGGGTGCAGGTCGTCGAAGCCATGCTGGGTAAAGTGCCGGGCGAGGAGACGAAGGACCGCAGGTTGGACGTGTGAGATGTTCAGCGACACTGCCCTCTTCTCAGACGCTCCTCCTTCCACATAAACGGGGAGAGAACAGCACTGTCAGGAAGGCAAACAACTCGCGTCCGACCGCCGGGCCGTCAGAGCGCAGACTGAGCGGCTGCAGCCTCCACTGGTCGCCAGTAACTCGCCGCGCGCTCCTCCTGCCCTATTTCTACCTGACGTTTCCCGGCCAGGAGCCTGTGCGACACTGACCTCTGGCGATAAGGATGGGTATTGCAGTGCTTTTTAATCTGTACCTGAGGCACGTTCTCGTGTTGTGTTTACGTGCGGACAGTTGAGTATATATATCATCAGTTGAGAATATATATTATTTTGGCGTTTAAAACACGGTTATCATAGAGAGCGGAAATATGTCGCATGTCGAGTAAAATCAGTGTTTAATAGTAGGCCCTCCATCACCCCCGGATTGTTACTTTGTTCGTGTTTTTTCCACTGGGGTCATTGGTCAGACATGGCTCGATAGAATGACACAACTGAGTTGGTTGCAAATGTTGAACCAGATACATTTTTATTAGCCAAGTAGCTGCTGAAATTACAGTTCCCAATAGGAAATCACATCCTGAATTCTTGAGTACCGCGTCGTCGAGCAAACGACACCTTCAGCTTTTCCCGTGATCAGCTTTCAAATTTGTTCTCATCATACGTAAGACGCCACGCGAGATCTAGAGAACATCTGCGAGATTTTCGTGGGGTGAGGGGTGTGCAATTATGGTTTGGGTTGAACCGTTAAAAAATTTGCAATGAAGCTCCTACAAACTACAAACTGTAGATCAAAGAAGAAGCGTTAATTCAGGTATAAACAATCATAAACACAAACACACGGTTATTAATATTAGAGACCACATCTGTATTTTTTTGGTTTGCACTGACCTCTAGTGGAAATTGTGGCCCGTATGTTTATTCTTAACACCGCCATAAATTTGCTATCGGGGAAATAAATGAGCCAGTAGGTAAACCCATTTAACACAGAGAACATACGTAAAGCGTATAACGTGTTTAAAATACTGGTTGAAGGCCATCGGTTGGTTTGTTAGAATTAAACTGTTTATGCGTTTTCAATTAACTTAAAACTTGAAAATCCACCAATATATGAACATTTCTGATTCCGTAGATAATTCCGTGTGGAGTGATGAATATTATCTTCTGCATCCATGAAGATGTCTGGAGAGCCACAGCTTGACGTCAGTATGTAATACTCATGGCTCTGAAACTTGCGGTAATTAAGCACTTTTGCCTCACACAGGTTATGGGTTCGAATTCCACGCTTACTCTGTGTGTCGAATTTTCATGCCCTTCCCATACTGAAGGGGGTTATTTTACTACAGTCCAAAGACATTTAATTAAGCCAGCTGGCATTTCAAAATTGGCAACAATATGTGTGAGTACACATGTCCTCTGATAGACTGTAACCCCCACCCAGAAAAAAAATGAAACTAAATAATTAATAACAACCTACAGATAAAAAAGATTAAATGTATTTTAAATTGACTGAGACAAATAGCTACATTTATTAAATTATATATATATTTTTTTAAAAGTGTGTACAAATGTAGACTGTCTATGCTAATATTGATCTGTCATGTTTTTGTGAACGATAATGTACATCATCTATTTCATTAAGTATTTAGCTGTTTGCAATGACTAATGTCAGTCTGGAAATAAAACGTGGAATTTTATATCTGACACAGCAATTAATGTTTGTCATTACAAACTGTGTGTTATGATCCGGGGAGCGTGCAGGGCGAACAGAGGGCGATCAAGCCGGGAGGTAAAGAAAGGATCGCTTTTAATACACTAATCCACAGATACAATACAACGTTAATGCCGCGTCTGCCGGAACAGACGCTGGCGCAGACTTATATACAGACAAAGACGAATCACAGGACTGGCGTGCGGCTACGCCACACGGGTGAAAACACTCGGAAGCACAAGAGGTAACGAGGGGGCGTGGCATACGCAGGGCAGAAACAGGACGGACGTCGCCGGACGTAACACTGTGCTACTTGTTAGTACTTTACGGACTGTAATGGACTGGGGCACGGTGGCGTTCCCAGCCGCGATATTCACAGGAAGGAGTTCATGGGTGGAGATATTCTTTGTGACAGCTTAGGGACATAAATGTATGAAGAAATAAAAATGATGGGTCTATAAGGGATTACAGATTGTCTGCTGACACACTTGGATTCCGGAATTCTCCATCTGTTACTTGTATCTAAAAACATAATTTTTTTCTAACGTGTCTGATGTCATGCTGGTCTTAACCTCACCATTCTCATGAACTTTTCTCCCTCGAATAATCACTGTCTCCTGTGTGTTCCGAGCTGTACTGTTGCCACTATGAATCAGGGATTCTCTGAGCAAGCCCTCCCCATCAGATAGGGGGCTGACTGCTGGCTCCATAGGCCCTACAGCCGGGGGGGCGGGGGTTACAGATGGAAAGACTGATTCAATGTGCAGTCATATGAAGCCTCCCCAAGCTTTCCGATGCAGAATCAGCAGAAAATCTCATTGTCTCATGCCCACAGATGAAGGATAATATGTTAGGGCAGCAGGTGGCGTACCGGTGAAGTAATCAGCATCATGCCGGAAGGTTATAGGTTCCAGTCCTGCAGGGACTCAGGCTGTTGAATTTGAATGGGACACCCAAAACCATCATCTCATGTAAACACTGTGCCTTTTACTTTCACGTCTTCTCTTTGAACTCTTTTTTCCCCCATAATTGGTCCAACTGAGCCATTACCAAAAATCGCCTGATTCTCTGCAACCGTGACACATGTTTATCCCTGCAGTTGTGGCCCAGCCGCTTTGTGTCAGACTCCAGGAACAGTTTGATGGACACGTTGGCGTGGAGACTATCCACACCGATAAATATTTGTATACTTTTTAAATAGATAATAACTCCACACTGTCACAGAGCATCTATGCCATTCCCGTCACTGGCTAAATGGAGCCAAAAGTAAGGGGGAAACCTAAACATTTACAGTCTCGCTAACGTGCTAAATGCTAACGTGCTAAATGCATGTGCAAAACACTGTTGAAGAATGACTTCCTCTAATGTATGCTTTTCTAGTTTAGAGGAACTCTCAAAGGGTGAATGACAGACTGCCCTCGACAGGCCACTCAGGCCCATACAGTGATGTGTGGGGCTCAGGGCTCCACCACATGGCCCGGTAAACATTGCTGAGAGGTTTTTTGGCCGCTCCATCCTACAGGAAATGACCTCGTTAAACCATACTGTACCGCTGTCGCAGCAGGGAAGGGAGGGGAATTCCTTGGTATCCCGGCTCTGTCTCCCAGGGTT
Organism: Cyphomyrus plagiostoma; assembly: GCA_019775915.2. NCBI lineage: Eukaryota > Metazoa > Chordata > Actinopteri > Osteoglossiformes > Mormyridae > Cyphomyrus > Cyphomyrus plagiostoma. Next base: position 15,858,698 of record JABFEA020000017.1, on the reverse strand, counting down.
TATTTCAGTTGGCAGGCATCTGTAAATCCTGCGTGACTCACTGCTATTTCAGAGGCTGTGCTCTTAGCTTAGCCTAGCAGATGCTAATTGGCCCTGAGCATGGCAGCATGTTTCACAAGAGCAGCACAAACCGCAATGGTGAGCCTCTGCGGTACCTGCTATGCTTAAGTGTGCATCTTCCACTGCACTTTATTTCTGGTATCTTTATTCCAGTGATAGGAGGGTCTGCCACTGACCTCAGAGCTGCGCATCCTGTGCCATCACACTGAGCAGTGGGTCTCCCCACACCAGTGCTGTGTGCTCAGTCCCCTGCTGTGCAGCAATTCATACTCCAAATGCCATGATCCACTTTGCTGATGACACGACTGTGGTGGGTCTCATCAGTAAAAACGACGAGTCAGCATGCAGAGAGGAAGCGCAACGACTGTCAGTCTGGTGCGGAGCCGACCACCTGTCTCTGAACGTTGACAAAACAAAAGAGATGGTTGCTGACTTCAGATGAACATGGAGTGACCACTTTCCGCTGCACATCGACGGCACATCCATGGAGATCGACAAGAGAACCCAATTCCTTGGTGTGTCCAGCTGATGGAGAACCTCACCTGGTCCCTCAACACCAGCCTCATAGTTAAGAAAGCACAGCACCACCTCTACTTTCAACAGAAGCTGAGAAAAGCCCATCACCCATCACCCTTCCTCACCACATGTTACAGGGGAGCTACTGAGAGCATCGTGAGCAGAAGATGTATCACGGTATACTTTGGGAATGTTGTCGCCTCAGACCCTACGGTGGATAACGAGGTCAGCTGAGAAGATCATTGGAGTTTCTCTGTTCTCCATCATGGACATTCACACCCGACACTGCAGCGGAAAATGGTAATGGAGCATTCGGGCCTTCACAACCAGACTCAGAAGCGTCAAAGGTCACTGATGAGCTTAGTGGATATTGTCCTCTTCCTCCTTCCCAGTGGTTGCAAAGATCATCTCCGTGGTGCAGATTTGGGGGGGGGGGGGGGGGTCATATGGTGATGGGGGCCTTAAAGCAGTACAGGAGTCCATTGTTCCTCTGGGTATGAGGGAGGGGCTGACTGAGACTGGTGGGGACACCAAGAGGCATTAAGTCAAACTTGGGCCTGAGTGCTTCCACAGAGCCCAGTGATGGAAGGGAGACATGGGGGATGCGGATGGCACTCTGCCAGGTGGATTATGGGTAAACTGGTATGAGGGGGAAACAGCAGCCCTCCATCAACACTGAGAGCTTCAGAAGGGCAAATCTCATCTGGCAAAACAACAGACCATGCGGAAACTTGGATATGCAAACCCCCCCGCCCAGGTCAACACAAATACATACCCTGAAGATCTTGGGTAGGCTTTCACCTGGTTTTATAAAGTTCATAGATGACAACACTGCTAACAGTACAGCTTTAGTGTCCAGAGGCAGGTCTATGTGTCCCACCAGTAGAGGTCTCAGCTAGTGGGTGGGGACTTGTTGGTGGGTGTGTCTGTAGTGGAGTGGGTGGGGCCATGTCTGTTGGTAGGTGTGTCAGGGCTGGTAGTGGAGGTGTCTGTCTCCTGGCTGCATGCCACAAAATGGACCACGCCTTATTTAATACTCGCTTTGGCAGCGACTACACCATCCTGCTGCATTAAGCATTTGAGGGACTGCAGAAGCCAGTAATAACACAGAATATCGTGTGGCCATATACATTATGTAAAACACTCCAGAAGAAATGAGTTCTTCTGTCTGGAATCTCCATCTTCTGCCAAGGAATCTGGTTGGATGCGTGCCGTCTCCCCTCTGTGGCTGTGCGCTCGGCCACCTATGGTGCCAGTGCTGAAGCCGCAGACGTCACCGACGCAAGGCTTCTGGTAACAGCTGCAAATAATTAATGTGAGTGACGCTCGGGGAGCCGGGCTGCCTGTACCCCCCACACCCACACGCGTCCCTCCTCGCTGAGAAACGGTGCGCGGCTGGTGGCGGGAAGGGATAGGGACACCAGCGACGATGCCAAAGCCGGAGGTGGGTGTCAGTGAGTCGCGATGCTGGGCTGCTCACGGATGCGGCCTGCACACCCCAGGGCGACTGCTTACCGGAAGCGTGTGAGGACACAGCATGATCTCAGCAATCAGCCATTCCCACCACGCCCAGTCACTGCGAACAAAGACAGCTTTAATCTGCAAATAATTATTCAAATTCTACAGAGCACCGAATTTCCAAAGCTCACCCAGTCCACGGGACGCATGGACAGAATAGGATCAAAAGTAAGTACCATTTCCGTGGACTGTGAGTGAGGCAGTTTCAATGAAAGCGGTTTGTTGGATTATCAGATGACTAAGTGAGCTTTGCTTCCTGATACCGTAACATACGATGAGGAAGTCTGACTTTAGGTCATTGATGAACTCATGTCAAAAACAACAAAAAAAAAGGACTGAGGTCACTTTCCCACGACACCAGGTGTTTTTGGTACAATAAATTTGGTTCTTCTCCTTTCCTGCTGGTTTCTGGTCAGGTGGCAGTACCAGAAGTTCCAGTACCAAGAATGCCAAACCAGTCGGGGTACTTTTTCAATACTTCAGTATTTGCACACATATTTATTGGAGATTGATTGTGTAACTGTGTAGATTGATAACCAAACAAAACAATGATACCTAAAAAGAAAAAAAACTGTAATAATAGATGTATGGACAGAAGAAGAGGGCCAAGCATTAAAGTGCAATCTGGTTGAAAGAACGGATTAAACAAAATGTGTACGGCATGACAAAAAATAAAAAGGTATTTTCTATCATATACTGGGGCTGCGTAATATTGGGAAAATTCACAATGTGATTATGCTGTGGAAAATATTGGAATATTTATAAAGCAAAAATGAAAATAAATAAATATTTGACAAACCTATCTATGAATGATTTAAACAGCAAGGGTAAAAGTGAATATGATTGCCTCAGAGAGTGCATGCAGGGTAAAGTAAACTTTACACTGATTTTTAAATATACTTGAAAAGGAACAATCATTAAAATTGCCAAGCTGAGTTTTGTTTCATATGACAGGTAAAAAATGCTCTCGCGAGATTTAAACTCACCGGACAGTATGAAAAAAACGTCTCTCAACCCAGCTGATTATCGCGGTACTTGCAGCGTGAAGGTACATAACATGCATTGTTGGTATTAATATCGCACATCACCTATCTCTATATACTGCAGCCTTGTTTTCAAATTCAGTATTGGTACCAGTGTTCACATCCTGAGTGAGTTTTGGAAATGTGTTCCTCAATTATGTGTTAAAAGGCCCTTTAAATAAATCAGATAAACAATATGATTATAATCCATAAAATAAATTACGACACAGGAGAATTTGTTTTTTCGGTGTCTGGTGGGCTACTAATGTGAAACCATCTCTTGAGTATATGCTGGATTCCAACCAAAGCCAAACAGCAGCAGACTCGCTGACTGTCAGCCCCTTGTGAGTCCGGACATTGAAAGAAAACACAGACGTGATGTATGAAACACTCTTGGGGGATTCCATAAGTGCTGTTCACGGTCGAGAGATTTCACATCATCAAATTGACAGACTGGGCTGTTAAATACGGCCGAAAGTATCTGGCGGCAGCTGTTCCTGGATTGTTTATAATGCGGCAGTCGGCCTGCGGCCCTCACTGTGCATGTGCATAATTACTGTTTTTGGGGTTCTGCCTTCACTGACGCCCCCTAGACGGACCACAGCATCCCAAGCCGTGCAATCCGCATTAACGCAATCGTGAGGTCACGTCTGACGAGTAAACCCACCAAGAGATTTGGCACGTTGAAGGGTTAATGCCGCCCCACTGGCCAGACTTAGTGCTGTAGCATTTTCCACTTAAATATATTTTTATGAAACAGCCGCTCTCTAGCAACTATGAGTCACAGGCTCATGAAGAACAGAAGGGTGTGATGCATGCTTCCTGTTATGAAAGCACCTCGCAGGGCTTTAGGATGTAAATGTTTTAGGGCCTGATAAGGACAGAGGAGACCGCAGATGGAGGAAAACTCCTGGGCTACGTTTCGTTCACTGTAGTCCCTGTGCACTGATGCCAGATCAGGTAACGCCAACCCTGTTTATGACGACCCGAGGCTCCTCCCAGAAAAGGCCTGCAGATTTCACTTTGCTATTAAATCGTTTTTTTTAATTATATGTCACTTTCTGAAATATATACAGTACAGTACTGTCTTTTGGCACCAAACATTTACTGTCTGCAAATCGATTAGTTTCTCCAGTAACATCATAAACCCGGTAATGATCTGAGGCTCGGTAAAGGTCAGTCATCCAGCTTCATTGCCTCAGAAAGATGCTAAATGCTAAGTGAGTCACATGATGACTTGTAGTCCCTGAGACACGCCACACCTGTGCAGGCAGGTAGCTCTAATGCCTGGACCTCCCCCTAAATTTGTCTTTCTTCTGCTTCTTCTTCAGCCTTTCCTCCACATATCTGGGCAGCAGGTTCTTTTCCCGCTCCCCCTGCTCCTTGTACCAGGGGCCCCAGACCCCCCCGCGGAGCTGCGGGTTGGACCGGGAGTCCCTGGCCGGGTAGCGGACCGGTACCGCCGTGCGGTTGTACTGGGCCAGCTTGAGCAGGAGCCTCCTCACCACGCGGGGGTAGCGGAGGGACAGGTCGACGCGCTCGTACGGGTCGGCGGCCAGATCAAAGAGCCACACGGACTTGCCGCGGTCCCAGCGGACGCGCTCCTGCTGCCAGCGGCCCGCCAGCGGCAGGGTGGAGAAGGTCTGCGGCGGCACCCAGTCGCCATGACCCGGCACGCCAGTCAGCAGCTTCCAGCGGCCCACACGCAGTGCCGCCTGCACCGACGTGTCCCACACGCCCAGCCCCGCCTCCCAGGAGCCGGCGCGGGCCTTGATGTACACGGGGTCGATGTTGTGCAAGATGTCCTGCCGCGGGGAGGCTCGTCCCTCGCTGATGGCCTCCCACACGTCGTATCCGTCTAGGTCCAGCTCCTCCTCCAGTGAGCCCCCCGCCAGCGTCACCAGGGTGGGATACCAGTCGGTGATGTGCACCAGCCCGCGGCAGCGCCTCCTCTTCTTCACCAGTAGGGGGCTGTGCACGAAGCCCACTGCCCTCACGCCGCCCTCCCAGTACGTGCCCTTGCCTCCCCGCAGAGGCCAGTTGCTGCCCCCGGCCACGGGCTGCCCGCCATTGTCCGTGGAGTAGATCAGCACGCTGTTGCTGTAGTAACCGTACCGCCGCAGCGCGAGCGTGAGGTTGCGCACAGCCTCGTCCAGGCAGCTGACCATGGCGGCATACTTGCGGCGGTAGGGGTTGGCGATGGAGTGGTAGCCGTCCAGGTAATGTGCGGGGACCTGGAGGGGGAGGTGCACCGCCTGGTAAGCCAGGTAGAGGAAGAGGGGCCGCCGGGGATCGTGCGAGGCCAGGATCTCCGTGGCCTTCTGCGTGTACATGAGGGTGGAGTAGAGCCCGCGGTCCTGGTCCCAGGCGGCCGCCTCGCCCTCGTGCAGGTCGTAGCCGCAACTGCCGGGGCTCTCGCATTTGTAGTGGGTGTAGTAGTCGCCGCTGCCCAACAGCGAGCCGAAGAAGGTGTCGAAGCCGCGCCGCGTGGGCAGGCACTCGCGGCGGTAGAAGCCCAGGTGCCACTTGCCAACCATGTGCGTGGAATAGCCAGCGTCCTTTAGTTTCTGCGGCAGCGTGACGTTGTCCAGGGGCAGGCAGTTGGGCTGAGTGGGTCGGATGATTGAGTGCTGGAGGCCCGTGTGGATCTGGTACCTGTGGAGCACACAGGGGGGGGGACACAGTCAGGAGGAGCAGAAGACCCTGGTAGATGGCAGGTCGTCACTGCATTGGCAGAGAAGCCTCGGTCATGTGACGGGGCGTTACAAGGTCAAAGGTCTTTACATTACGCAAAGTCTCAGCTGGCAGAGGGGGGCCCAGTTAGAAGCTGCATGGAATAAAGAGGGGTAAAGAGGAACTTCCCTTCTGTTACGAGAGAGAGGATGAGTCATGGAGAAGGGCTCATATCTTGGGGGCGCTCACCCTGCCTCGCTTCACGGGCACCAGGGGGACCATTGTGTGCCACCATCTCCATTAAAACGCTGGGTTTTGGCAGAAGGTACGGAAACCACCCACGATCTCAGCCCTTGGGGGGGGGGGGCATGTGATAAAAGTGGACCGTGAGGTTCTGAAAGTGGCCCCTCTCTTCTCCTATAATCAAATGCAGAGTGGGACGTTCCTCAGGAATTATTGTACTGCAGAAATTAGCAAAGTCTGCTAAGCAACCAGATAAATACTGTATTTAAACACCCTGCAGCCTCAAAGCCCCGTATCCCGGGCCCCCCCGGGCCCCCCGGGCCCCCCGACACAGAAACAGCCTCACCCCTCAGAACAGCTGGACCAGTCATCACTGCCACCTTCAGATTTACGGGATGTTGTGGTAACCTTGGTTTCTTTAAGATACTGTGTGGACTTTAAAGTGTGAAACAGTTTTCTTCATTTCCTTCAGAATGAACAGGAAACCAAATGGATTCATGCTGACTTTTTTTTAACGGAGTCACACTTAAGCACAATGCACTAAGGAGAAAATTGGAATGTCAGGAATGTGCGAGTGGATCATCTGAGGGAGACGCCTTTCCCCTTCAAACCTCTCAGAATGGATCTAGTCAACAGAACCATATCTCTAAACACCGTGATGTACTACTGAAAACAGAACTAAATATCCCTCACATGGTCAAAATAACCTGTTCTCGGAAATAATGACTGCAGCAATGAGCAGCTGATGGCACTGAGGATTCTGGGAAGGGAACCTGTAGCGCTGAATAAGACAAGTGCTTTGGATGAGGGAATTTTCACTGAACAAGATGTAGTGTTACTGCTTCAGCCAAGAAAAGTGCAGCTACTGTAAGCATTCTGGTGAGCTTCAGACAGTTATGGAGAGATAATGCCTGGTCTGAGATCAGTGCCAGTGCTCCTGCTGATAGCCTGAAGCATTCATCCCTTACTCATTCATCATGCCATGTGAAAAATTCATCCCTTACTCATTCATCATGCCATGTGAAATATCTGTCACTCATTCGTTGGCATGTGAAGTATCTGTCTTTCACTCATTCGTTGGCATGTGAAGTATCCATCTTTCACTTATTCCTCTGGTGTGTGGGATTGTATGCTTCCCATATCATATACAGAATATCCTAAGGGACAAGGTCCAACTAAAGGTGATTGGAAAAAAAATCAAAACTGCCGTATTTCTGTAAAACTCCGCACATAGAGGTCATAGTACAGAGGTCAGCTATACATTCTCATGAACGAAAGCATTGAGCTGCTTATCATATGATTGCTAACAGGTTTTTTTTTTTTTAATCATGCTCCTCCACCCATAAAACTGAGACTTTCCTATGGTCCAGCATTTATTAAAAGACTACTGCACCCTGGGCGTAGGCCTTTGAATTGGCAGCTAAACACAAGTTCAAACTCCAACAAGGCATAATCATGACATCATAACAACTGGCACATGGAGAGTGTATAAACCTGCCAAGCTCTCAGAGAGGAGACCCTCACACATGCCTGATGAGGCCAGCTGCTCTGCTCCATCCTCCTTGCATGTGCTTCCTATAAAATGGCTCTTTCGTTACACATGTAATGAAACTCTGCTTCACTCACTAGCGTGCTGACAGTGAACAAGGACAAAGGCACCAGCTGGGGACCAACCACATCTGTCAGTTACAGATACTTCAGTTCCTCCTAGTCAAGAAGAAGGTCATTTGACTATGTAATGACTCCTGGCACTAGAGCAGATCCATAACTGTATCTGCAAATCTGCAACACATCAGAGGCACTGGGTGTAATAGCTGATTTCATTTGATTTCATGCATCTTCTTCCCATGACCGAAGATTTCTTGGAAATCAGGAAAGAGACGAAGTAGGTCTCTGACAGAAGGTCTTCGATGCAATGGTCTGGTGGATTCTGTCAGTTCCGATCAGAGGTGGATAGCTCGTGTCCAGAAAGCTAAAATTCAGACCAGAATTTTGTTTCCACCGACCAGTTGAGTATAAAGAGTCATAGCCGCAGACTTACTCAACTGGTCGGTGGAAACAAAATCCGGGTCTGCATTTTAACATTCTGGACTTGAACTATCCACCTCTGGTTCCCATTTATCCTGCACACAAGAGGAACGCCTGAACCTGAGATACTAAACCACAACCTTGAGAGCAATGTTCACAGCCCAGGCAAGCCTGTGTTCTTCACGATGTAAACAGATAAAGACCCTCCTGCGTTTCTGGTCATAAAATGCATTACTATACTTTGAAAACATGCACATTAGAATTCCTAAAATGTCTATAGTCACGATAAGCTTGATAAGCTAATCCCCGCTGCATTCTTTCAACTCTATTGAAGCACAATGGAGCTTCTCCCATGTCCACGAGCCAGGCTACTCTGTCCTGCGATCTGGGTTACCTGCATCCCCCACACATACGCCCCCCAGCTCTCCCTGAGGGAATCTGCCTCTCGCACGCATCATTTCCGCACGTCCACAAGGGAAGTTCGCAAGGCGGCCACTGACTTCAAGGCACAGCTGGTGCCGGCACAGTGTGTTTCCCCAGTGGGCTGCCACTGTGCTGTTAAACTGGGCAGCAATGGTTTTAATGGTTCAGAACCTGGATCTGTGCTAGTTCAACTCCCAGTAGGGTTCTGCTATTGTGGCCTTCAGCAAGGTACTTAACCAGAATTACTACAGTTAAAATCCCCATATAAAATATATGTGTGACTATAAAATTAACAGTGTACAAAATAGACTCTCTAACCATGTGACTAATAATTATTATATTTTTACCCGTGTGCCGATATGTCGGACAGCAGAGATGCTGTATCCTTCAGGAGCAAAATCACCTTCACGGTGTCATTCCCGCACCCCTGACATGTCACCAGTAGCACCTAAATACCTTTCTATTGTTCTGGGACCAGCTGTGACAGTTCTGGAACCTGCATAATGAGTCATCAGCCAATATTGTCTTGCAGGAAATCGTACTTTGCAGCTGATGGCAGAGGCCTAGAATCAGTTACGTCAAGACAAGGGATCAGAAGTCATCCGGAGGAGAGGCGACAGGACCCTTGTATTGTGCATAACTCACCCTTTCACCCAATCACGAGGAATGCCTCAAACCTTTTACCCAATCACGAGGAATGCCCAAAACCCAGCGCTGAAACTCATTTCCTAGCTTCCTTTCTACTGCCTTATTGGCATCAGTCCTCAAACAAATTATCTGCATCTGTATTCCCACATAACATTGCAGGGAAAAACAGCACAGTTTAAACAAAATAATGTCACTGCCCAGGATTCATAATGAACACCTGCAAAGGGAGTCTCTGCTGGAAAGTCCGAGTGTGAGATTCAGGTCCTCAGCTGGGTACTGAAACTCCTGACGGGAATTACTCTCCCAAACCTTACAGCTGCAGGACTACAGGGCAGCACTAAATCACGCTCCAGGCGGACAGAGACTTTACATCTCCGTTAAGAGAGCGCGAATTTAGGTTTACCATCTGTGGTGAGGGTGCGCGCATTTAGATGTACCATCTCCAGCATTTAGCGCGGATTGGGATTTATCCTGGGCACTAGAGCAGATGGCGCGGGGAGCCTCCAGGTAGGATAGAAAAACCACCTGATAAGCATGTTGGCCATCAGCGCTGATCTACAGGCGTGACTACGACCGATCCCAAAACGCATACAAAATCTAGACAATGTTTTACTACGGACCGCTGACCCAATACAAAATACGTCCCCACTACACGCAATGCAATAAATATATTCGATTCAAATTCATTGCACCTTCAAAACTTCTATTTATAAAACGTAAGGTCCATTGACTGCCCCGGACGTTTTGTTTTTTATCTTTTGCCGCAGACTCGTAGAAGAAATGCCCAAAATTTCAATTTCCCGTGGAGCAAAACAGATGGCAAAGTACTCCGCAGGGCATCCACGTGGAGCGAGTGTAAAAACTCACATGGACATAATAAAATCAGCAACCAGGCCACAATTAATCTCACTTTTATATCCGAATTCTTCCCTTCTGCCAGCCAGAACATGCCGCTGATGTGATGCATTCGGCTGAACGGGGGTACGTGTCCCCCCAACATCTCATTCGGCTTCATTTATCTCCCAGTGAACATTTAAATGAAGATGCGTCCCCTCAGTATCGTACTCTGCTGGTGCTGATGGTACAGAATAATTCTTGTACAACTGTTTTTATTATTAAAGTTGTTTATACGGTTTCAAATGAAAACATTTTTGTGATTTAAGGTCCCCTATCCCGTGGGGGGGGGGGGGGGGGGGGGAGTTTACAAACAACAATAAGAGAATGAAAAAAAAAAAAATTAAAATTTTTTTTTTTATTTAAAAATAAACACAATTAATAATAAAATTTAAAAA
>JABFEA020000017.1:15825106-15837430 GCA_019775915.2 Cyphomyrus plagiostoma | reverse complement strand
CCGTTGCTTCCGGGATAGGCTCCGGACCCCCCGCGACCCAGTAGGATAAGCGGTTTGGGAAATGGATGGATGGATGTGAGTACAGCGACTTCCGCCTATTGTTCGTCATGCGCATTCCCTTCGCACGAGGAGGGAGTATTTTATGCTTGTAAGAGAAACCATAAGCACAGCGCTTTGCAATCTAAGGGGGATCTAGCTTTGCAATCTAAGGGGGAATTTAAAGTGGGAATAGCGTTTAATTGACAATCCCATTTAACAAAGCACACGCAACTGCGAGACAAAACAAAGCAATGGATGATTTGGAAGTCGCTAATTTAATTGGACTGTTTTGCGAACTCCTTGCAGCTTGCGATACAAGAGGGGCTGCCATCGCAACAAAAGTGTAACTGCGCTGACGCCAATGGGAGAAAAACGTAAAATTTCAAGCATTCGCCACTTGTGTATATTTGTTTTGAAGATATTCATATTGAACTGCAAATGCCACAAAAACGCTTAAAACAAACGAGGTGGAACAGTACGTTATGGATGTTTGTAGTTGTTAAATATTTTTGTCATACATTTAATATCTTAAAAATAAAATATAAAGTATAACAAAGTAAAAAGAGCTCTTGTATCGGTATCGGATTCTGAAAAAACGTAGATCGCCCATCTCTACTCCCAAGCCACAGAGACGCAGAATTTTGGACAAGCTATAGCTCTGGAAAAAAATAAGAGACCACTCTGTATCTGCATTTTAACATCTTGGTTAATCCTGGCTCTGCTGGTAGAAGGCTACACTGTGACGCAGTCTGTTTCCAGGCTCAGAGTTTCTAAGACAGCAGGAGACGCCGGGAACGACCAGAAAGCAGCCAGGTAAAGGGCGGAAGCAACTTTTGAATAGCAGAGATGACCATTAACTTATCCGACAGTGCCTCATGAATCGGAAGATTACCTCAACTGACCTTAAAAAAGAATGGAAAACATTAAGTGGCGTGACATGCACTGCTAGGACAGTTCAGAACAGGCTCCTAGAAGCAGACCCCTAAAAAGGAAGAAGCCCTTCATTAACGAGAATCAGGGAAGAGTCAGGCTGCAGTTTGCTGCAAAAATGTCCAGGTTGCACAAGCCTATACCTATAGATTGAGAAATGAGTGAAACTATTTTCAAAAATTTGCCGTGGTCTCAATTTTTTCCAGAGCTGCTGGCCAAAATGCCAGCAAGCAAAGGCAAATCACAACAGCTCTCATTTGTGTCAGGAGACTTTTTAGAGCCTCAAGACCGGGGCCCCCTATTGGCTGATGCAGGTATTAAGTTAGCATATCGACTCCTGAAAACTGGCCCAAAATGCTTCAGATTCTAATCAACTAATCATTTCTGTACGAAAGTGTCAAAAAAAATCCACAAAGATATTTCTTACTATTTTTTCCAACCTATCAATTATGCATTATTTCTTACAAAAACTTCACTAACATTATTTAGCGCAAGATGGGCACCTGTGGATGTGGGTTTTTGGGATAACCTCTCAGTCAGCCAATAATGAAGCAGTGATTCACAACTTCAGTCCTAGCCCCCCTGTGATTGGCTGGCTGAGGTCATCCCAAAAACACACACCCACACCGGCCCTCCATGGATCAGGTTCTCCACCCCTGATTTACAGAAATGCAACAATATTTCAGCATTCTTCAGCTAAATTATCAGCCAATATAACCCTCATTTTGGTCATCAAAGCCTGCGATAAACAGTACCAAAATAAAGGCTGAAAAATAGCTTAAGGAGATTTGTAACAAAATCCCACAAATGTGAGGTCCCCACTCAGGGGTCAGGGGTACCCCCAATATCAAAACCATTTAAGATAACGACTTAAAATTTGGATGTATTATATGGAATCACAATAAAACATTCTGACTTTTAAAATCAAATTTGATCAATTTGGACCTGATGAATTGTACTGATGCAATAAGGGCCAACAGCTCTGTACTCTGTGTGCAAAAGTTGGATTGTGAGATGACCAGGAAGTCCCTGCAGAGTTTTCATGCAACAGAGGAAGCAGCTGAATGGCCAGACTTCATATAACAGAAAGGTCCATATCTCAAACGTAAAATGCAATGTGATTTAATTGATTAATTAGTCAGCACATCATTCATTATTGCATTTCTGGTCAAGGTCTTGTACTGCACTTAATGATTCCACTGGCCAAAGACTGTGAGATGAGAGAGAGACATTAGAAAAGTGCCACACTGATCTTTATAAAGACTTCTGATATAGTATAGACTCATTTAGAATTCTGCTTATTGTGAATGCATCTGAGCATGTCAGTAATGTCTGTATTAAATATTCACCAGTGTGACAGGTTGAGACAGTTGTGTAAATTATCAACACATGTGAGCTCTCTTCCTCGACTGAACACAACCTATAAAAGGGTCATTCTGCTATAATTCTTATGTCTACACACTTTCAGCTGATCTTGACAAAGCAGTCGCTGATTAGTATGTTTGTCTTGTTGGTCAGGAGTGTAGCTAAAAATTCGGGGGGGGGGGGTATGACAATGCAGGACAACTCTCAATTCATTCTGAAATATGGGATGATCTTGTAATACAAGTATATATTTTTACCTATTCAAGGGCCCCTGTAAAGTGTTGGGCCCCCTAAATCTGCCCGGATATTCATGCCCCTAGTCACAGGAAGCAAAGTACAGTTTTACACAATATGAGCAATTTACACACAATTCACCTAAAACATATTTTTAAATTGCAGGCACAAACCAGAGTCCCCAAAGGAAACCCATACAAGCACAGCAAATTCTGGAGGCATGCATCCACGGTCTATACACAAAGTTCCAATGGAGCTTTACAGTGACAAATGGATTAACTAATTAAGCACAGAATAACAATTCATAGAAAACTTAAATACACACTCGATGGCCTGTGTCCACTCATAAAGCATGCTGACAAAAACAATCTCTTCCCAAATACATCACATGAGCTTTAAAGCATTAAACAATCTTGGTGGAGAGACAGGGGTCGAATGGCAATGGCTGCGGGCTTGCCAAGCATCCAGCAAAATCCATGCTGTAGTGCTTCATTTGGTAAGCTAAGCCTCAGCTGTCAGCCGTATGAGCCATAGAGGAATGGGGCAAGGGCCCAAAACCCCAAACACAAGTCCATTACCTCCGGGAAGGTAAGAGAAATGCCACATTTTCTCTGAGACAGGATTGCCAGAAAAGCTGTTTGCTTCATGTTGTCCACAAACACAATGATTTGGTCACGCCTCACGTTACATCTGGTTTAAATGAAATGCTGTGAAACAATCCTTTGAAAAGAAAATGTGATCACGTAACTCTGAACTCCCAGGGAGCTGCAAAAAAGCTACGCAGGATTCCAGCAGGCAGCAGCCGTTATGTATCACATTACTTATCTGTCACAGTTCTGCTGACTTATTCACAGCATAGATGCTTGTTAAAATACTCCGGCGACATCAAAAAAGTTCAGACTCTCATCGGTATCAAGTGCATCTGTTCTTCTGCTCTATACACACACATATTCAAGATAAGTTCAAAAATTTGATTCTTTTATTTTAACGTAAAAAGATGCGAATAAAAGAATCGACATAAAGTGCATCTGGATATACCCTTAAAGATAATCGCAAAGGCCGTATAACTTGACTGATTTTAAAACGCTTTGACAGAGCAACGATGTAACTTTCTTTGGTTCCCTGGAAATTTAAACAGAGGCGAAAATTCTGAAAATATAAATTGCAAACACAACCCGAAACCGTTACGTATAAGTATAGCGACACAGAATGCGTGGAAATGCATACGACACCGCGTACTAACCAGAGACGTAATAGATTGATTGGTAATTTAATTCATTAATAAGTTAAACTTGACAGTAGCACACTCGACATGAGGGGGTATGTAAAGTATGAATCCACTAATCGCAAACCCACATCACATTTTTGGACTAACTAAACATACACAAGGCAAATTATCAGCGAAATGATCAAACCTCGCTGCGAGGATGCAAATTAGTTTCAGGCTGACGTCACCGACCCCGGGCTGGTATCGGCACAAATTATATTTTTTAAAAACTACAAATAATCTCAGCTGATAGAAACGAATCGTACATATTATGGAATACAACCACATATATTTATTTATTATTGCGAAAACAGCGCAAGGGATTTCGATAAAAATACAAAACAATAGAAGAAAATGAACTAACCTCGTGAATTCTTATATACAGCCTGAATCAAGCATAAAATCCTAGTTATCTTAGTCATCTATATACTGTTTTATTGTTGGAAAACTTGGCTGCCAGTCAATGAGAACGTCATCGAAAGGCGCCATTTTCTATACACTGTAGTACGCGTGCGCCGATGATACTTGGGATTTCAAACTTAACGGCGGTTAGAAGACGCTTCGGAAGAAAGCAGTGGATATACAACGTGAAATAAAAGTGAAGAAATATGTCGAGTACTCTGAAAGGAATAACTCTTAAGGGAAGTGCTGAACTTGTAGCCGAATTTTTCTGTGAGTATGTTAGTAATCCGGTGTGTATTTATTTTAAATGACTGGGCGATTTTTAAGAGGAGTGGGCCATGGTACATGGCATAGGGCTAAGTGTTAGACTCAAACTATAACTTTAGATCTAAAGTTATGTTTTAAAATTTGTTTTAATACGAAACCTGGCTTACATGCACCTTTAAGTTTCAGTCATGTTGAAATTATAATCATATGATTACTTTTTCGCTGTTTTTTTATACATGTTTGAGTCGGTAGTAGCTACTGCCATCTAGTGTTACAACAGCAAATCGCCAGAATCAAAAAAACCCCTGTAGGACGCATTTAATTAAGCAGCGGAACGATATATCAGAATTAAACTTGACGACGACGTGGCTGTAAGTGATGAAAATTGTCAGCACTATTAATGACCTCGACACTGATGTACATCGTGTGTGAAGCTGGCCTCCCTCCACCTTGCACGTGTACCCCAGTTTCCTCCATGAATAAGTCCGTGAATGAATTAGTATCTCTAAATTGCTGACAATGTAGCTGTAGACATCTGGCATCTGGGCCCTGAGATGTACTGGCGTCTCGTTCAAGGTGTCCCCCTGCCTTGTACCCTCTGCTGTTGGGGATATACCCTAGACCAGGGGTGTTTAGTCTTATCCACAAAGGGCCGGTGTGTGTGCGGGTTTTCGCTGCAACTCCCAAATTAGATTATTAATTAGAAGAGTGATTGGCTGAAGAGACCTCACACCTTGGTTTGAACAGCTGACCTACAGGTTATCCCAAAAACCTGCACACACATCGGCCCTTTGGATAAGACTGGCCACCCCTGTCTTTGGCCCTTCCACAACCCTGTACTGACTAATGGGTTGTAAGATCAATTAATACACTTTGTACATTTGGAAACCTTTTGTATTTTTCAGGTTAAATTGAATTTATTGTGCCTTATGTTTGGCTAAAAACAACTTGGTCCATCCTGTTGTGTACTTGTTTCTCTTGTGTGTATATATAATCAGAATCTTCATAATTCTCCAAGTATCAATGGAATCCCTCTTTGTGCAGCTGTCAACATAATGCCAAAATAATAAGTTTAAAAGAGGATATACAAGATTAAAGATGTACAAATGATATAGAACCACATACATTATACATAAACTGCAAATGAAAGGATGTACAATGTAAGCGTATAGAAATGCATTGCTGATATGTATACTGACTGCAGTAGTGGAACTGGGAAAGATTCTTACTCAGAGGGGTTAGATCATGGGATGGACAGCAATAGTGTGGCAGAGGGATATCCGAAGCGTCCTTGATTAGAGGAATGATGGCTTGGGGAGGTGGAGCTTGGTCTGCTTAGGACTCACTCCTGGTCTCTGCTGTGATGGGAGATGCTGGGAGAGACAGATAGCTGGGTGCGAGGGGTTAGCAATGATTTCCCCGCCCTCTTCATCCTGCGTGAGTGGAGGTCTACTTCGAGCCTGCTGCTGATGGTTTTCTTTGCACGCTGCAACATTCGCTTGGGGTGTGAAGAGGTCGAGCCGAAGCAAACGACGATGGAAACTGGTGATGGGTTCTGTTGCGGCAGCGTAGATCTGGACCAGCCCTGCTTGACACAACTCAAGTTCCTTGTTGTTGCAAGAAATTCAAGTACTGCTGGGCCTGCTTTCTAACCTCAGTACTGTGCATGTCCCATCTAAGATCCTGCTGCATGTTAGTGGCCATGAGTTTGTGGGACTCTGCCCTGTTGGAGAGTGTAGCAGTGTATCTGCAGTGGAGGCAGTGTGGGAGGTTTCTTCCTCAGATCCAGTGATCAGCTCCACAGTTATGCATGTGTTTAGCTCCACACCATGATATCAGTCACTTCCTCCCGGTACATGGACTTGTTGTTTGAGATGAGATCGACCACAGTGGTGTCATCTGCAAACATAATGAATTTAATGAGTCTCAGTCATTGGTGAAGAACAGCATTTCCCAGTCCAGTCCTTGAGGATCCACAGACAGGCAAAGTTTTTGGACTGTCTCTGGCAGCTCAGAGGGAGTAAAAACATGGATCGGCTGTGGGTCCCTGAGGAGCACACTGGTAAATACTGGTGTAGAGCTCAGAGCAGGGAATTGAGCACAGATGCTGATCAAGAGGGGTCAGGAGCATGGTCAACCCTGACATACTGTTGGCTGTGGATCCAGTAGGGCTGGGCAATTTTAAATTCAATTGCGATTTTGGCTTCCAACGATTATCGAAACAAAAGAGAGAACAATTATTGTGCCACGTTTCCTTTTGTAGTGACGCTCCCTTTTAGTCCTGTCATAAGATCAGGGCACCCCTTTCCAGCCTTTTTTTGTTCCTTAGTTGTATTATATTTGAGGTTAAAGGAAATGTACTGTTAAAAAAAACTATATATATATTTTTTTAAAGTTCAATTATTCAACTAATGCATGAGATTTCAGAAGTCAGTGAGTAGTCATGATCTCGGTATTTTCATCAATCATGATTATGATTTTTGCCATAATTAAGCAGCCCTAGGATTCAGTAGCAGACAGATGGGGGGGCATCGAGCTTAAATACCTTAAGATGAATAAATATGGAGAGCTGGGACACTTTTTTTATTATTATTAATGTTTCTCCTTTTCTGCAGCTTTTGGTATCAACAGTATTTTGTACCAGCGAGGGATCTACCCCCCCGAGACCTTTAGTAGAGTGACCCAGTATGACATGAGCCTTTACCTCACTGTTGACCCCAAGCTGAAATCGTACCTGAACGACGTGGTGACTCAGCTCAAAGGTATCACATCCTCCTCCTGTGGCTGATCACAAGCACGCGCTGCTGGGTGAGATATGGATTTATCTTCTGGGAACTTTTATGTTCTTTTGCAGGGTGGCTGTTTGACTGCACAGTGCAGAAGCTGGTGCTGGTGATCACGTGCCTGGAAACCAGTGAGGTGCTGGAGCGATGGCAGTTCGATATCGAGTGTGACAAGACCATCAAGGGGAGCAGGTAGTGGCCACCATCGCAAGCAACCCACACTTAAGAATGTTGCGTTCTGTAATGGGTGTCACTGCCTTCTGCTTCCTGGGGCAAACTCTAAGCCAGGGGTCTCCACCTATGGTCTTGGGGAGCTGCTATCCAGTAGGTTTTCTATTCTACTTGCTTCTGATGAGCCACACCGATTGTTGGTATTTACCTCCGAACAAGGGTGGCTCATCAGAAGCTGGGTAGGATAGAAAACCGGTTCTGGAGAGCCACTGTCCAGTAGGAGTTCAAGACCCCTACTCTAAGCTGTTGTAGAAAATGGGTGGATGTTGTTGGAGACATTAAAATAAGTCTTTGTTTTGCCTGACAGTGGCACCAGGGAGAAGTCAATCAAGGCAATTCAGGAGGAGATCCGCTCTGTTATCAGACAGATTACTGCCACGGTGACATTCCTGCCCCTGCTGGAGACTGCATGTAAGTGCGGTATCTTATTACTCAATACCGGCCCTTTTTCTGACCAACTACACACCAACACGGTGGGGTACTGCCTGTACCACCACTCGCTCCCCCCATGCGCTCAGAAGCGTGACCCCCCCCCCCCCCCACACTCACCTCCCGTTGTGCTGTCTGACACCCACCAGGTTCATTCGATCTCCTCATCTACACGGACAAAGACCAGGTGGTGCCTGAGAAGTGGGAGGAGTCGGGCCCCAAGATGATCGCTGACTCTGAGGAGGTGCGGCTGCGCTCCTTCACCACCACCATCCACAAGGTCAGCAGCATGGTGGCCTACAGGAGGACCGACTGCATCTAGGCGGCCTGCCACCGCCCAGCCCTGTATATACCACCTTCCCTCCCAAAACAAACTGCTTGTCCTGTGGCATCCATCCTTTCATTTTCCTGTCCTCCCCACTAGGGTGTTTCTCTACTTCTTCCCAGCACTCTACTCTGTGTAAATAGTGTCGTTTCACCTGAATACCAAGAATCTTGTACTGTTCTCACCTGTTTTAGAATCGAACGTCCTCTGTATTGTATTTTTAAGAAACACGTCTGGATTAAATGTAACTCCATGAATCTGTGATTCCTTGGTAGTGTGTGGCGTAAACTAGCAGATTGAAATTTACTTTTCTGCTGCACTTACAGAAAACTGCCACAAGGTGGCAGAAAAATACAACTTCTGCATTCTCATAAGGCTTAAAGTGTCAAACTTCATACTAAACTGTTTTAAATTTTATGTAATTGAGGATAATGGTGCTTGTTCAAACTAATTAATGGGCAGACATTCAGAAAGAGCTTCTGATGGACCAGTAGCAGCCACAGACTATGTAAAAAGATATTCCAATATCTGATTATACCATCAAAGAACAATGTGACAGTCTTTGGCCTCAATTTAAACTGCATTTCAATACCTAACCAAAATGATGATGCATAGGCAGGCAACCATGCACAATTTAGTGGCTACTGGATTATGGGATAATATCTGAGCCTAATCCCTTATGAAAGACTACCGTGTATCAGAAAGGTGTTGGGGGGGAAAAGCAAATTAACTTCTGCCATGGGTTAAAGCAGGGGTGGCCAAAGGGCTGGTGTGTATGCAGGTTTTTGAGGTCAGCTGTTCAAACCCAGGTGTGAGGACTCTTCAGCCAATCAGTCCTCTAATTAATCCACCGTACACAACAGCCCTTGGATACGATTGGCTACTGCTGGGTTAAATTCTTCGCTCTTGTGCTCTGGGTAATCAGATGATATGGCACAGTTTCAGTAGGATATCACTTAGTTCTGTTACTCAAGAATTATCAGTGTCGTTAATTAAAAGGGTAAGACTGGTGAAGCTAAATGTGACTGAAAGCCAGGGAACATGCCATTAATGTTGACCATTGAAAATGTAATATCTACTACTATCTGAATACGTGAATGTCAGAAGACGACGGCTAGGCTAGCTAGTCTAGTTACTGTGTTTCTAGCATCGCAGTACCCCAGCCTTGTGTCCTGTGCTACCTGGGTCAGGCTCCAGGCCCCGGAAGAGCATCTGGAAGACAGTGTCACGATTTATGTACTTTGAAGGTATTTATGCATTTTGAAGGTATTGTCTTGCTAGTCAAAAAACCATCGTCAAGGCAGCTCTTGCAGAGTCGCTGAACTGGTGCACACTGTTCACACTCAGACGCTCAGGGACTATGTGCTGTACAGATGTAGCATGTGAGTAACTCTAAACGTGGCTGCATACTTCAAACGCCATCTGGACGGATCGCTCGCACGTGAGGGGGAGTGTGTGTTCTCTGTCACGCGCAGTACTAGAGGTCTTATAATATCTTCAATGCAGCGGGACCACAGAGTGCAAAGAAATTATTTGCAGTTTCTACCCATGAACTGCAGGTTGTCTGCAACATCTTTAAACTCTTGATTTGACATCATATCAGTCCAGCAAGTTTTCCTTCAAAGGCATCCATGATTGCATCCATGAAGCCTTTCGTATTCTGGAATATTACATGGCACCGGTGACATGAGAACATGTTTTGTGGAGCTAATTGTGAACAGTGGGCAGGATCGGAACAAACAAACAAACAAAAAAAGTTTGCTTTGGGTGCCCTACACAGGCAGGGCACCGCAACGGCGCTCACTCCTCATGACGTCGTATCGCTAAAATGAAGACGATTTCGTCAATGTTAGATAAAGTATGTGGGCATCTTGCAGTATGACCAACGATTACTGCTGGTTGTCAGAATGGCGGCTTGTGGCACCTGCCGCAGGCTTGTATCATGGAGATGGTCAGCGACCGCAGTAGTATCAGCACAATCACCATTGCTGAACACGTGGCTCTATTTCTGCTGTTCGTACGGTTCTGGCTCGCAGGTGGAATGAGCCTTAAGGCTGTACTCACACTTGGCCCGGTTGCCTTGTTCCATTCCCAAGCACAACGTTCCATCTCCCTGTTTCCCCACTGGTTTGCACTCACATTGCGCTTAACCCTCCAGGCCCAAGCAGGCTTTTGTCATCACCGTGTGCCATTTTGTGTTGAAGGAAGCATAGGTATAAATTTGCTACAGCACAATGGACTTTGTGATTAATGTCTTTATTTTGTGGTTTTTTTGGAGTCATTTAGGGTGTGATCCCACACGGGCCTCTTAAAGATTTACAAAGTATGCAACAGGGATTTTCATTTAATCATTCTACATGTATAAGAAGATATCCTGTATTTTACCAAGTATTTTGTGTGTTGCATCTAGTTTTTCCTGGATACTTTCATCACCCCAAATTTCCTGCGAACACTGCACCTCTGCCAGAGACCAAAGTGTTCCTTTTACTGCCATGTTTGTTAAATATTTGTAGCTATCCTATCAGAACAGCCTACCCGGTCCATTCCTTTAGGGTTCAGTTAATGTATAATGTACATGTGTGCACGCGTGTGCCAGTCTCATCATTGACATTAACCGTGCCTAACACAGACACAGAGATCATGTGAGATACATACCGTTCCCATGACCTGACTTTTGGGGTCAGACGTACTTGGGCACAGTACAGATCGCCTAGTGTTATACACTGGCCTGGTGTCACCCTGCCTTCCCTAGGAAAACTGAAAGCATGAGCTGGAATCCTACTATAAAGGAGGACATTTATTTAGATAAGTGGTATGTTTAAGGCAGCGTTCCTTAATTCTTCCCTGAGGGCCAAATTCCATCTGTATCACAAAGCTATTGCAATACAGATTGGGGGGGGTCAATTGCATGTTCTGGATTCAGTTGTATTTCGGCCTGGATACCGACCGGAGTCCACTAGTTAGTGACCACGGGTTTTAGAGGTATTAATGTTATTTGAAAAATACAAAAGGACACACAATTTCTTGCACAGTACAGTTTTACCGGCCCAGGGACAAGAGTCCCGCGCGCCTACACCCTAAGCCTACCACACACCATGTTTCACCTACACCCTAAGCCTATCTCGCCTCTTCCATGTTTGGGCTCCTACGAACATTCAAGTCCCATCTGACAGCTTAAACCTGGTTTCTGCAAAAGCAGCACACGGAGACACAACACTCTGTCTGACGCAGAAATAAGGATATCTCTTCATTAAAATACAATCACAGCAATAACAGGATCTACATGCTACACAGATCTATAAAAAGTGATGCTTCGACATGAATAGTTGCTTTCTCTGTTATATTCTCCCATAACTATCAGCTAATCGGTTTGTGTGTAAAACGTACCTGTCGGTGGTGCTAAGGTGACCTTACAAAGCGTGTAAGTTCAACCTCACTGGGCTTCCTGCCTTGTGCGCAAAGAATAACCTTTACAAACACTTCAGAAGCACGGGGCCCAATCAGGCAGCTGTTAGCAGGTTGCACGTGGCTCATCTCGTGATAAATGCCCACAAATGAAGCATTTAAATCAGATCCTTTCAGCGATATGCTAAAAAACCTACCAGTGAAAATGTCACCAATTATACTGGCAACAATGTTGCAATGGTTTGTACTTTTTCTATGCCTTCGTTCATCTATCGCGTGTTAGTAAAGACATCACAGAGGCCACAGGTAGCCTTTGTACCTGATGTGTGGGCCAGTTGTCCTGTCTTATGGTACTGACTGCATGTTTTACATAAGGAAACATATGTACATATATAAATGCATGTTGGGGAAAAAAATCAGTGTTAACTTTTAAAAGTTTTATATATATATATTTTCAACATTAAACTTATAAAATTAATAAATATGCTAAAACAAATAAATATATAGATGTGATGCTTAGAAAGTGTAGAAATATTAAAAAGTGTAGTTCCTATACCCTCACAGTGAAGGTCTGGCTGAGCTCATATATATCTGTGTTGTGTTTAAACTATCTGCATCTCTTCAGTAGTGAAGGTAGATGACTGTTT
>JABFEA020000017.1:15804997-15816529 GCA_019775915.2 Cyphomyrus plagiostoma | reverse complement strand
CGAACCCTAATCCACTTCCTGCCGGCTTTGGTACTGACACGAACCCTAATCCACTTCCTGCCGGCTTTGGTACTGACTCGAACCCTAATCCACTTCCTGCCGGCTTTGGTACTGACACGAACCCTAATCCACTTCCTGCCGGCTTTGGTACTGACTCGAACCCTAATCCACTTCCTGCCGGCTTTGGCACTGACCTGCATGCGGCCCGACATCAGCATGGCGAACATGCACTGAGAGGTGTTGAAGGCGTGCCTCCAGTTGTGATAGGCCACATTCTTCCTGTAGTTCTTCTTTACACTGAGGACCCACTGGCAGAGGCTCTGGGGCATCACAGGCAGAGAGGGAGGTAGAGAGAGAGGAGGAGGAAGACAGATGAGCAGGTAGGAGAAGCAGAGGGATGTACGGAATGCTAACACTGACGTAAAATCAACTATTAAGAAGCACCATTAGGTAGCACTCATGGCGCTTTCTCACTGCCACCAGCATCTGAGTCATAGCCGAGCCTCACCCATGAAGAAGTGGCCCTGTAGCAGGGTTGAAAGGGAGCCTAAACCAAGCTGGTGGCATCACTGCCATCTGATTGGTCCCCTACTTAAAACCGCTGAATGGATTCATAATGCAAATTTAAATGGACTGCATTTATATAGCGCTTTTCTACAAAGCGCTTTACAATTTATGCCTCACATTCACACACCAGTGGCGGAGGCTGCCATGCAAGGTGCCAACCTGCACACCGGGAGCAATTGAGGGTTCAGTGTCTTGCTCAAGGACACTTTGATGAGGTGAGGAGTAAGTAGGGCTCGAACCTGCAACCCTCTGGTTGCCGAACAATAGCACTGCCTTCTGCACCACCAACTTCCCCACATGTGAATGCTAATTCCACTACCATTCGATGCTAACATAACACGATGGTTCTCACATCTGCTCTAGCAGAATTTAGCGCAATAAATCATGATGTACCCCGTTGTTGAACCGTAAATAAGCCTCTCTTCGGTTTTACATCACTGTCGCTCCCCAAACTCGACAGCGCCTTTACTGAGCTGCGGTGTTTAATTCACGTTCCAGAGATGAGTGAGAGTTAAATAGTGAATTTAGTGAGAGACTGAGAAAACTTCTGGAAAAGAGAGCAAAGGCAGGAATTCAGTCAGCCAGCGTGTTTTCACACGGTCGGCTCACTGCCTTATCTGTCAGCATTTGCATCTTAATGTGATGTTTGTGTCCAGAGTGAGAGATCATTTCAAACTGTCAAGTAATACGGTGGAATATCTGCTCAATCACAGCAGGACAGGTGCTTAGCTGAAGGCTCCAGTGGTAGCTCCCCTGCTGAGACACTAATCTTTGATGAATAGCAAAATCAAAAGCCTTTCCCAGACACCGTAGAGATCAAAATGATGTTTCATGTGCTTGCCTTTAGATCGGTTCAATGAAATATGCTATAGGCATAAACAGCGCACAGTGCAAGGCAGGACTAACTGAAAAGGAACAGGGTTCCGTTTGGCTACTTTAGCTTTCTTTCTGATTCAACGGTGGGCTGCATATGTTCAACATTCACACTCCGAAGGGAAACGGTGGTAAACTGGGTACGGACTATGTCCACAGGCAAGGACAAGAATGTGCTACCTTGTACTTCATCTGGAAGTTTTGCACCAGGCTGAGGTCCACGAACATGCGCACAGTGGCCTGTGTTGTCTCCGTGTCCGAGAGGTCGAAGTCACTGAAGCTGAAGTCCAGGAGCTGCAGAGACTGGGCCGAAGGGATGGAGGAGGCCTGCAAGGAGAAGAGTGTGAGAGAGTGCACACCACACACTCTCACCCAAAGACACTCAGTACCTGAGAGTACCACACACTTACTCAAAGACACTCAGTACCTGACAGTACCACACACTCTCACCCAAAGACACTCAGTACCTGACAGTACCACACACTCTCACCCAAAGACACTCAGTACCTGACAGTACCACACACTCTCACCCAAAGACACTCAGTACCTGACAGTATCATATACACATACTCACATACTCTGTGACAGATGCACCCACACAGGGCAAACCCTTCCCACAGGCCCTGGCTGCCCACCAGGCATTAATAATCAATGAGCTGTTCTCTGCAGCCCACTAGAGGAGAATCTGTCATCGTCTCCAGCCCCTGGCAGCAGGGCCATAAAGACCAGACAGATGTTCTTTAATGCATGGCACGTCTTCCTGCGCCCCCCTCCCCTCCATCACTCCACCTTCGCCTCCTCTCGTCCCCCCGTTCCTCATCTCTGTCCGCCTGTGTCGTGGTCGCTAACAGCGCCGTAAACCCGCCAGAGGTGTCGTAATAATTTATAATTTACCGCGGTTACCTGGAGGGCCCGAGTCTCGTCCTCCGCTGCGGAGGCGTGGTAGGAGAGGACCTAGGTGACACATAAACACACACACGCACGCACACGCAGACACACACACGCACGCACACGCAGACACACACACGGGCATGTGTTCAGTTACCGGCGATGCACATTTGCATGTGAAAAGGAAACAACACATGAAACATAATAAATCCACCACTTATCACATATGGTCATGTGTGTAAACAGGTAAATGAAAATCCCCATGACATAGAAAGGAATATTCTAGAACAAACTTATTGTCCCTGTGATTTCTGCAGCTGGTGAGCACCGGCCTTTCTTTAGTGATCAGGATGAACAGAACAGGAAAACAACAAGTGTATGTGTGTGTTCACAATAATCAGGTCAATGGCTGGTAGTGGCGGGGACACAGGGACAGCTGTGATGGGGGGACAAAGTCAATGGGACATAAGGCTGGGGCCACGGAGAGGTGGGTTCTACTGCAGGGAGCTGCTGTGCATTGTGGGATATACTATGATGTCGTCTGGAGACAAAACTACGTCGACCAAAGTTTTTCCATTTGCAAAGGTACAAGAATATTTTGTGGGTCACACTATTATGCATGTGTGTTATGGAATAAACAATGCTACATGTGTGAAATAGATGACTGGCTCCTTCCTCTCACCTCCAGCGTCACTTCCTGTTTCACCATGGCACGCTCCACGGTCTCGTACATCTGGGTGTTCTGGATGCCCAGGCCGCAGAAGACGGCGAAGGCCTCCAGGAACTGCTCGTCATTCCTGTTGAAGGCCTTCACCTTCCCCGATGCGTCGTCCATCTTGTTCACCAGCTGACAGACACCTCCGAGCGGCGGAGAGGGGAAAAAAAAACGATGAGAGGTTCGCGAGGGGGTCACGGCCATCCAAGCGGCTGACGGGAAAATATGAAGGTGTATAAAGAGTGAGGGCCTGTTTGTGCCGCTGGGTCATTAATTATGCATGGGCCCCTGAGGCTTTAAATGAGGGCCAAAGTGAGGCTTCGCTAATGAGGTGAGTCGAGCAAATGGCCCTGCCTGCCCCGCGTGGGGAACAGCACTCTGCATTCGGATGGCGTGTTACTCCCTGACACACTGTTATTTATTCAATGGATGACTCACAAAGCTCCAGCATTCTGATGACCTTGAGAAAATCGAATCAAAGGTGATGGGTGTCTGAGGGTCAGACGGTTCTCATGTACAGAGCCGTATTTACAGCCATAATCGGCGCCCCCTTTTCCCGTAACTTCCGTCACGGACGGAAAGGTCCATTTCATCCTCCTCGTGATCATGGAAATGTCAGCATCACCTCGTCGACTCCCCAAGCATCAAAAAACCCCACCAAAGGGTACCTATCACTTTGTCCTTCTTCCCGTTTTTGATGGGCGTACCAAGCAGGCTCTTGAAGGGCACGCCGGAATATTCCATGCTCCCACTCTGCCATGAGAGAAGCAGGGGAGGCGCGTCAGCGGCGAACGGGCGCACAGGAAGGTGCCGGACCGGGTGTGGTCACGCGCTGCCGCGCTTACCGTCCAGTGGAAGCGCCTGTCTTTGGTGACATCTCTGATGTTCAGCGGCTCCATGGTGTTCCTCACGTACTGGGCGTACATGTAGTTGATCTTGCTGACATCATGATCTCTGTTATGGTGAGAGAGAAGCGGACCAGATCCAGTGACCATTTCCATACTGCGGCAGAATCGTTTTCAGCCATGGTTAATATAAGGGTCAACTTGATTTAAACTTCAGGTCAGGTGGTTCAATGGTTAGAGATGCAGATGATGAAACTCCAAGATTATAAACATACAAATAAATCAGCAGAATAGTGTCCCAGGGATTAAGTGCAGTAACTTCCCAGATAGAAATGTGTTTATAATGATAGGGTGTTTATTAATATGTGTAATTGACCATTGTGTTCTTGTGTACCTGTTTGATGTCATCCTCCAGTACAGCCCCAATACTGAAGAACAGAAGTACGGAGGATGGTAACAATCCCTGGGTGTCGTTCTTGCCCAACCCCAAATATGAAGGGTGCTTTGGTTGCATCCTCACTAACAAGAACAATCCCATGATCCCTTGTATCCCAAGCTAGCAACAGTGCTCGTGCCAAGAACACAAGTACGTTCACTGTATTCTGGGTGCTCATAAACACTCATGGTGTACACTCCTGCCAATAACAAGAGTCCGAGGTCACTTCCTGTTGGCATCACTGCAGGTCAGGGCGCAAATGAAAGAGGCAGATCTCATTATAATTATGAGAGGTAATCACAGCCTTGGATTTTGGAAGGACGGCCCGGTTCTGACCTCATGTTCTGGGAGGATGTATGACCAACAAGTGATCCACCAGCTACGGCGAAAAGTAACCTAAGAACTGGCACAGAAAGTGGGATAGAGAGGAAAACAAGAGAATGACAGGGACAAAAAGAGAGAGTGACAAAGAGAATGGCAATGACAAATAGAGAGAGAGAATGACAGGGATTAAAATCACAGAAAAAGACAATGACAGGGACAAAGAGAGAGCGAGAGAGAGGTAAACACAGGGACAAAAAGAAAGAGAAAAGAATGACAGGGACAAAGAGAGAGGGGAAGGGGAGAGGAAAGAGAGAAAGAGCAGAGCGCAAGGTAGGATTTACAGCACATTAACTATCTGTTTGTTCTTGGGGTTTTGACTCTGGAAGCCATAAAAACAGACATAAAAGCTGTCAGACGAGAGCTGGCAAAATCCACATAAAAGGGACCTTCCAAGTCAAGCTGTTCCTACAATGCAGCTACATAAAGACCCATCAAATCATAAATTGGACAGTAGATGTGACTCCATCTACAGCACGCCGTAAAAGGAGGACTCCAGCACCGCAGAGCACAATCACGGGATTGCAAATAAACGGCCTTTGGGGGCTTTGAGCAGACCGCGGTGTGTCAGAGGAGTGTCATCGTAAAAGTTACAATGACCAGAGTTTACGCTCTGCAATCTCTGATCTGACCCTGAAAGACGGCGACGGGAGTAAAAGGGCTGAGAGTTACTGTCCTCCAAACTGTAGCGGTTTCTTGTATACAAAAGAGTCTTTTCCGTCTATTAAAAATGTAAACATTCTGGCAGAGCCAAGGCACGAAAGTATAACCGAACAGCAGAAACTCGTTTACAGATCGGCATCTGTTTCATTTCACCAATTCCGGCCAGCATTCTCTCTTCTCCTTACTATCTCTGTTTAGAGGCCAGCCTCTAAATTAAGGAATTCCGGGGATGTGGGGGGGGGTTGGACAATGACTGATAAAACGAATCCTAAGTAAATAATAAAAGAGTTTGTAAAAGCTTACCAGTTCAGAAAATGTAAATAAGAACAATCGAGTGAGGATTCACAGGGGACTTTTTGCCCTGCCAAAGATGCTCTTCTTCCTCACTGGCCTAAGGATCTGTCTTGGGGTTTCAAACATTTCATACTCAGTCATTGGCTCTTTTGTGTAGGAAACAGCATCAATAGCTACCATCTTCGCTACAACTCTATCCTTCAACACAGCCTGCTAAGTCCACAGCATGTTGCCCTCAAAGGTTTCAATCAAAGATTGTCCTTGAGCCTGACAGCTTGTGTTTTGGTTGTCCTGGGGGTCTTGGAACCTCACGTCCTTCTGACACATACAGCAAAACATCGCCCAGTATACAGGACAACCAAGCATCCCATGGAGCTGCAATATAACAGTCACCCCTGGTGCCCAACCGCTCCCAAGCATCAGACAGACCACCCAGGGCAGGTTGCCCAGGTACCCGTCCACTAACAGGGACTGAAAATTACACTGGGACCCAGAGCAACATCCTGGTGTACCTGGGGAGATCTCACAGACAGGAGCTGAGGAGAAGCTGTGACTCGTCCTCACAGTCCTAGCACAGTCTCGACAGACACTTAGTCATGAGAAAATCCAACTGCGTCATTCACACTATGGGAATTGGTTGATGTGGTGGCATGAGAGTGTGAGCCGTGAGGATCTGTGCTAGAGGGTGGGGGGTGTTTTATATAACATGGAGATTCCTCACTGCAAATCTATGCGGAGTCTGTCACCTCCTGTTTGACAGTGGTGAGTGGCCAGGCTTCTGGCAGCTGATTGGCTGGGTGAAATGTGGGTGGAGTCATGATCTGGAGATGCACGTCAATGTGCGCAGAAGAGCTGATGAAGAATTCCCTCCTACGGATACCACACGGGTCTTTTTTCATAAGACATCTTGACTGACAAAATGTCTCTGTCTTGTCTTTAATGTCGGCCAAACCACCGGATGTTTTCCAGACTCTTCTTGTTCTTCCTAAGCCACCCAGAGACATCAGTGAGACAGTGCTTCACTTACAGAGAGAGAACATAAACAAACCAAGAGCACTTCACAGAACCGTTCACATGACGTGACGCACACACACACACACACAAATGGTCTGTAATTATATCTTTGTGGGGCCTCTCCATTCCTGTCTATAGGGAAACTCTAATGACGACATTATAACAGCCTTAACCCTAACCCAGCCCTAATGTTAACCATAAGTAACAAAAACAAAATACAAGATTTTTTCCATTTTCAGTTGTTTTGATTGCAGTCACAGATTTTTTAGACAGAGATTGAGCTTGCACTTGAGGGGCCCAAACAAAATGGTCCCCACAGCGTCAAAATAAGAGGCTTTTATCACATTGTGTGTTTGGTCCCCACAATGTAATACATGCACATCCCCCCAACACACAGAGCACTGGATTGAACAGCAGATTCAGTCAAAGTGTCTTCCCAGTTCTGACTGACAAATGTAAGGAAGCCCGTGCTTGTAGTCACTGCCTTTCACTTCTTCACTTCTGTTGGACATCTGAAGATTAAGGGTGGCGGCCGGAGGCCAGTTACCTCTTGGGGGCGTCGGTGGCCTCACACAGCTCCTCGTACTCCATGTGAAAGACGCTGGAGAAGGAGTTCTGTAACATGGGCAGAGAGGAGGAGAGCGATCATTATAGCTGAGGGTTCTTGTGAGTGACAGCTACGCCGTGAATCCCCCCCCCGCGGCTTGGTTTGGTATGGACCGTTTGAGCTGATATGGGATAATGCGACCGCTACTGAAGCCCTGGGCGCCCTGGAATGAGCGCGGCAAGGAGGGGGACACGGCACCTGTGGGCAGTGCCAAACCATGAGGTCACTTCGGGATTCCCACGCGCACGGGCGGCCTTGTAGGAATGTACTGGACCCGGCTCTGAGGTGTGGGACAAGCCGAGGTCCCAGGTCGGGGTAACATGTGCTGGCAGAGACGTCTTCAACTGAAAGCTCTCCTGGTACCATCCACTGGTCCGTGACCCCTTCCGGCTTCTCCACCACTCTCCCATGAGGTCATATTTATATCTCACTCTCAGGAGAGGATATAACGGATGGAAAGAAGCACTGAGTCTTGAGTCTTAATTTAGTCTTGAAACCATAGGATGTAAAACTAATGATAATGAACAGCTCCTCTGTTGCCGGAATTAATGGCACCTGACGCTAGCACTACCCCGCCCCCGGTGGGGTTTAAAGCACGCCCCCTCTGGACAATACCATAAAGCGCCCCCACAGACCCAGACAAGGCTCGAAGCACGGCGGGGGTGGGACTGCCGCTCACTCTGCACTTTCTCCTACATGGCAATGAGAGCACCAGGACTTCTGCTCTCACATTCTTCATCGATTCTTCACATCGTCATGCATAAAAGTTCCCAGACAGTTCTGGGGCCAAACATCCCCCTGCGTTACACGCTGACGTGTTGTTCTTAATATACTTACGGTCCTATTTTTTTCCCCCGATAGCAAATTTAGGAGATTTCAATTTTAATTTAAAGATATGTATAGGTGATTAGGCATTGGTTTCTCTCCAGTTATTCACAAAGCTGTCTTGCATGTACATCATCTCCCAGGGAATGTGAGGACACCAGAGAGGGCTGCGTGCTTGTTTATAAATATTTAGCCGGGAGGAGATGCTGCTGCTGGAAAGCGAGCGAGCAGTGCGGTGCAGTGTAGATAACGAGGCATCACAGGACCCAGCGTGAAGCGAGCTCATGGTGCCTCCGCATCCCCACCAGGTCTGCATGACCGACCGAGTCATGGTCAGACTGGTCACATGATCAGCACGAGCTGAGATCTTCACCCCCCTCTCCATAGGGCTGTACCGCTCTAAGGGCCTCTGGCAGCCCCAGGCCAAGGCCACGAGTTTACGCTACTCTATTTATCCCAAAGACTGCCCCCACCCAAAATCCATGATGCAATCATGCCATCGGATGACTTACATAACCCAGCATGGGTCCAGGGTCACCTCTGCACATGACCATAAAAGCTGAGAGCAGCCGGGACTGGCAGGCAAGTCCTGCATATCCACCCTATCACACTTTTTATCAACAGCAATACGAACCATTCTCAGTCCAGTTCTGGATCCAAACCATCCATTCATTTAAAAAGGATTTCTGGGGCTGTTCCTGCGTGACACTGCAGGAATACGTAGAAAGACTCCTTCCCCACTTTTCATTTGCTCACTGCAAATTATTCTGTTCTGTGATTGGTGACAGATGATGACCTGGAGGGGGTGGCTCTCTCTGAGTGGCTGGGCAACCGAAACCCCTTATTCTGACTGCCTACGTTCTTCTATAAACCATCATCCTCGAACTTTCAAAACTGTGTAAAGAACTTGGATGTTTAAAACTTCCAAATTATGTTCATGCACTGTTGTCATAATTCAGCAAGAAGAAGGAAAAACCAGTTTATTAGTTTGAATAAATAAGCAGGGGATTTGATCCAATTTGTCTGCACCGTGTAATAAATCTGATTCTGCTTGACGTTTGGAAAACATTCGGTGTCTCCTTGGCCACGATGAGGAATATGAAGTTGATTCGGAGGCGAGCTCGTCGTCATGGTTTCTTACAGATGGGGGCCATGGACCCCAGGTCTGTGATTCTTGCCTCCACCCTTCCAACCTGGACCACAAACGGCTACTGGCTCGGTTGTTTCTGGAAAATAAAACCCTCGCTCTCTGCCTTTTCCTACCAGCAGCCCGGCAGCCCCCACCCCGCAGTCCCGCACACATAAAGCACTCGTCCAAACCACACACACGTCCCCATTAGGGATGGAATTAGCCGGCTTCTCTGCAGCTAAAATAAACCCAGGACTTGCTTTCGCAAGCGCTGCCCATCTTCCCGAAATATCTGAAGAGGCTTCCGGCCGAAACACAATGGCCTGTTCTGTGAGGTGAAGCGAGATTTCGTCAGCGGTCGGCTAAGTCAAACCCCCTGCCTCCCCCCAGATGGAAAAACGGCCCGTCTGTCAACCCGAAAGCCACCGCGTTCTAGGTCAGAGCGACGGACCTAAAACACGACCTACGCTGGGTAACAAGCCACACCCTGTACAGCCCACACCCCTCTCAGGCCACGGCCCAGACGCCCTCTACACAGACCTCTCTTTGTGTGGTCGGAAAGAGTCATGTGACCAGGCTCATCAAAGAGCTGTATTGTTGACACGCTGACATGCAGCACTATTCCATATTTTAGCAAAGGAACTGAACAGCTTGCGACCCTTTTTGCTTGGACTGTATTTTAAACAAAAACACACTTTTACAATCAGCCCCTGGGGTCTCCGTAAACACTGGCGCTGTCAGTTTGAGGTTTCCACTGAGTGGGGGAAGGGGGGCCTCACCAAGGCGTCGTCGCCGGCTATGAACACCGTGCAGCACTGCGCCTGCATGAAGGACAGGATGGTGGCGGCAATCTTCCTGAGGAGGACCTCCAGCGACTGCTGCTCCTCAAAGATGAGGCTGGCCAGCTCCAGCAGTACCTACGGGACACACACGCACACGCAGGTCACACACACACAGGTCACACACACGCAGGGCAAACACACGCAGGTCACACACACACAGGTCACGCACACGCAGGGCACACACACGCAGGGCAAACACACGCAGGTCACACACACGCAGGTCACACACACACAGGTCACGCACATGCAGGGCACACACATGCAGGGCAAACACACGCAGGTCACGCACACGCAGGTCACGCACACGCAGGGCAAACACACGCAGGTCACACACACACAGGTTACACACACACAGGGCATACACACAGGGTTCACACTCGCAGAGCACACACACGCAGGTCACACACATGCAGGTCACACACACACACGCAGGGCACTCACACGCAGGGCACACACACGCAGGGCACACACACGCAGGTCACACACACGCAGGGCACACACACGCAGGTCACACACATGCAGGTCACACACACACGCAGGTCACATACAAATGCTGACAGAAGAACAATCGGCACTTCATACGGCTGTATGGGGTCCCCCGGCAACGCCTCAGTCTGCCTGTCTGTTTTGAAATCAGTGCCGTTCTCATATTCAAAGCAGGGTCGCAGGGGCTAAATGCACTTGGCTTTAACCCAACACCCCCCCCCCCCCCCCCGCACCTGATTGCGTCGGTTCTCCAGCTGCGACGTCTCGTACAGCTGAGCGTTGTGCAGCACGATCCCACAGAAGGCCAGGTACGCGGAGAAGTCCTGCTCGGGTGGGGGGGGGGGGGTGAGGGCATGTTAAGTATATGCAGAGAGGATGTGGCAGCGTTTCAGATGCAACCTACTGAGACCGACCTTCTCGTCCTGTTCCGTGAAGGTTCCATCCTTCCCACACTTCTTGTTGATGGCTTGGGCCACGCCCACAACCTGTCAGCCAATGACAGAGGGTGTCAGGTTAGACGGTACCAAGGCTCCCGATACACGGGGAATGCGCCAGTTAGGCCGAGTCACCTCTTCTCGGTGGTTCTTGATGGGCATGCACAGGATGCTGTGCGTCTTGTATCCTGTGATCTGGTCGACTTCGGCGTTGAACCTGGGATCCTGTAAGGAGGAGATCGGCGGGGTGACCATCACGCCCACATTCTGGGTGAGCGAGTTGATGTCCATTGAGAGCACGTGCGGGACGGGCAGTTACGGGAGATGGATGGATGGAGGAACATCACGCGTCTGGCATACAAAGATCACATCACAGATACGTCGCAAGGGGAAAGCGGTTGCAGAGTGTATGAAGCTGAACACATTCCAGCACATTGGGGGGGGGGGCGCGCCCCGGCCGGCGGGGGGGGGGGGCGGGGCGGCGGGGGGGGGGGGGGGGGGGGGGGGGGGGGGGGGGGGGCGGGGGGGGGAGG
>JABFEA020000017.1:15757812-15772703 GCA_019775915.2 Cyphomyrus plagiostoma | reverse complement strand
CGGGGCTGTCAATCAAACACTGACATCCTGTCTGTCACGGTGACCACGCCCACACGGGGCTGTCAATCAAACACTGAACGTCCATCCTGTCAGTAAATATAACCGTGTTCCTCCACAAAGAGCAGCGCTGAGGCCATGAAGCTGCAGGTAGGCGAGCAGTTCGACAGCATGCGGCGCGCCCTGCTGGCCGACGAGAGAGCGGCGCTGGAGGCGGTGGATCAGGAGCGGCAGGAGGCCGGCACACGCCTCGACGAGCTGCAGCGCGCCTGGAAGCGCCACCTGGCCCAGGTCCAGAAAGACATCGGCAGCACGCGTCAGGCCTTGGAGAAAAGCGAGGCCGCGCAGGTCAGCCAGAAGCTCAGATTTCAGATCAGATTCGGGCTTCACCGCTGAGCGCTTAGGGGCGTGTTCACTGATGCCAGATCAGCGATCCATAGAAATGGGAGGCTTAGCTCCAATGCACATGTTAGCAGGAGTCCACTAGGTTCAAGTGCCCCGTACATTTACTCTCTCTGTCTTACAGGACTGCTCTTGGGACTTAAGGTACCATCTCATTTTGCTTATCTGCTTCTGTATGTAGAGCGGTGTGCAAACACCAAACAACCTGAAGCGCTGCCAATTTATTAGGACACCCCATAATAGTGCCCAAGATTCTGGGAGTATTGCAACCAGCATCAAATTAAAGCAGCAGATTCTATAATCCAAATGTGATGTCACTGTGGAAATATGGAAGCATACTTGATGCTTTCTTTTTAATCTCTCACGGGAAATTCCCTTCTTCTGCAGCTGTCCTAAGAAGTCTGTCGCTGAGGAGGACATTAAGATGAACAATGAGAAATTTCAAAAACTCATCAAGATACTGGGCAATATTTTAGACAATCTAAAGGCAGACCTGCATCGAAAGACCTTTCTGCTAGGTATTTTATCTTTTAAACAAGTATAATCTTCAAATAGTCCACGGCGGCTTCATTCAAATAGTAGTATTTGTATTAGTATTAATAGTATTCTTGCTGTTTTCAATTTCTTTTCTCTTTTCCTGTCTTTTCTTTACCTGTATTTTCTTTTCCAGACTCCCTAACAGTCCAGGTCGACAAGCAGACCTCCCACAAGCAAATCCTTGTGGGGGCAGGCGGAAGAAGGCTGTGTTTTTCCACCGAAGCTAGGCCTGTCCTGGAGCTCCCCCTGCAGTTTGAAAAGGTGTACTGCGCCCTGGGCTCCCCCGGGGTGTCTGCGGGGAGGCGCTACTGGGAGGTGGACGTGCGCTGCTGTCCAGCATGGGCGGTTGGCGCCACCTACAGGAACATCGAGCGCAAGGGCCAGGAGAAGGCCACCAAGCTGGGCCGGAACGGGCACTCCTGGTGTGTGGAGCTCCGTGAGGGCAGCCTGTCAGCCTGGCACGGTGACCGCCGCGTGGCGTGCCGGGGGGGCGGCGTGGAGCCCCCACAGCGGGTGGGCGTGCTCCTGGATCACACCAAGGGCCGCCTGGCCTTCTACGACGCCCGTACCATGCGGCTCCTGCACGAATTCTCCGCCGCCCTCGCGCCCGTGTGCGACCGGCTGCAGCCCCAGTTCTCAGAGTCGCTGTTCCCCGCGTTCCGCTTCTTTAAGGCCGACAGCACCCAGCCGGGCCCAAACTACATGGAGATCTGCCATTACAGCCTTTAAACCCGTAGGGATCCCCAATGGATCATACCCGCTATGGAGCTCAGCCACTGTGACACCTACCTGTGCATATCTGCACGTAATTTACAACAGAACACAGAAGTGCTGTTTTTTATAATAATATCCTAGCTTGCTGAAAAAGGTAACGCGGCTATATAAACATGAATTTGAATATTATGCTTTAGGAGTGCGACTGACTGCGCGTGTCAATGTATTCAGCTGTAATAACATGTAACCTGGTGAATAAAAGGTACCTGAAATCGATGTCCAGCAGAAGACTCCTTATTGGCGCCTCCTTCCCCTCCAGGTTTCTTATCTTGATCAGCTCATGGAGCCTGAGAAGGAAAATGGGGTAACAACGAACCGATGCTGGACACATTTTAAGGTCAGGTGGGATGAGGACAGAGGGCAGCAGCTTCAGAGACCTCAAAGCAGGCAGCCACACTTGACCTGCACGCCCCACCCACTGAAGAGGAGAACATCTCACAGATGCACCGCAGCCACAAAGTCTGAACGCAAATAAGAATATAATACTGTGAAGGATACTGTGGGGGAATTAAACCCACGGACACCTGGATTCTCAATCTCTATGCAGGTTACAAGAGAACATAAATCAACAAAACTGCCCAAGAGCACAATTCTTTGCTAAGGAATATGAGGTTCACCCACTCCCAGAGGCGGCTGGCAAACTGTGAGAATACGTACCGGGGCGTCCCAACACAAAGAACCTTCTGGAATCCCAGCCCGGCCAGCAGGTCCAGGAGGAAGCGGCAGCTGCGGTCGGCAAACAGGAACTGTGCGTTGCTCTTCTTGTTTTCCAGCGGGCGGAGCAGCAGGCTGGGCCGTCTTAAGCGGGCCACCGTGATGTCATCAGAAAGCGTCCTGTGAGAGGAATGCGCAGTCCACTCCGCGGGAAGTAGCAGCAAATGGCAGTCCTGACAGAATCTCTTCTGCTCCAAGGGCAGGGAGACAAACTCTAGAAACCTTAACAACATGAAAGCAAGCCTTTTCAGTTAGACAGCTCCACATAGACTGCAGTTTAACTCAAGGCTTCACCATTTAAAAAATAAAATGCTCTTCTGTTATTACCTGGCACAGTATTCCTGATGCGTAAACTCGGGCAGCTTACGTCTATTCTCCGCTTCCCTGGCCAAACGCCTGTCCTCGGATACCTACAACCATATATTCCCATTAACCTGGTTAATGAGATAACCGGCTTTCCAATTGATGCTGGGTGTCTCACCTTATCGTCCTCCCACTGAAAAAAGTTACAGTCCTTCCTGTCTCTACAAGCGGAGCAGGCATAGAACCTCCTGCCGGTCTGTTCTCCAGGACACACCTTCTCAAACAGCAATGTGGGACCTAGGAACCAAAGGAAGAACAGTCACACATGATTACACATCTCGCTAACTTTCCCCCAAGGTTTCAGTATTAACTGTTAACACATATGGGTCATTCCATGACAAATCATCACACTTTCGGACCTCATCGTCACAGATGTTTACGTCAAGATATTTCAGCAACACCTTAAAAACCGAAGACCAAATTTCCTGGAGAAATTCATGACATTATGATCCAGCTTTAGTAAAAAAATTATCAATTTTGAAATATAGGTTATTACATAGCAATTATTCATATGGCCATGCCATATTATTTATTCAATCTATAGCTTTAAATAGCTATAATAGCTTTAAAACAATATAAGGACCACTTCTGTGCAGCTTCCACTAAGGTAAATATAGGCAGTCAAAGTCATTCTCCCCGCCTCCCAAAAAAATTAAAACTTTGCTCGCTTAAATCTCCCTGAATATTAATCCAATTTCAGTTTCATGACTCATGAGTTACTCATGTGACCAAATCAGCATGCCAAGTTTAGTTAAAATTCGTGACGATGAGGTTCGAAAGTGTGATGATTTGACATGGAATGACCCCAATAGCTATTTCTCTAACAATCATATAACAGAACATAAAAGGACGAACAATAGTTAATGTCCTGTTGTTATAAATATTTACTCCTTGCTTGTGTTATGGCGTTAAAAAATAGTAATTTCCCTCACTAATAAGCGAGCAGACAGTACAGAACCATGCTTATTTAATCCATCCATCCATCCATTTTCCAAACCGCTTATCCTACTGGGTCGCGGGGGGTCCGCAGCCTATCCCGGAAGCAACAGGCACGAGGCAGGGAACAACCCTGGATAGGGGGCCAGCCCACCGCAGGGCACACTCACACAGCAGCCACTCACACATGCACACCTACGGGCAATTTGGCAACTCCAATAAGCCTCAGCATGTTTTTGGACTGTGGGGGGAAACCGGAGTACCCGGAGGAAACCCCACGACGACACACACATGAAACCAGGCGGACCCAGAACCCGGGTCCCAGAGGTGTGAGGCAACAGTGCTAACCACTGCACCACCATGCCACCCCTGCTTATTTAATCGTGCGGTGAAATGCGTATTAAATGAAACGTGTGCACGAGACACTTACATTATTCTGCCTTTTTAATCAAAGTTAAAGTAATTTAAGACTATTACGTTTGACATACCATGAGGACATGACGGTGCCTTCTTGTCGTCTCCTTCCTGAATAATCACTTCTATTCCAAAGCTTTCCTCGTCCGCCATGTTTACACTTGTATCCATTTAATGATAGATAAAATGACATTAAAATAAAAATGAATTACACCGAGAAAAAGGAAAACACGCACGTTGTGGACGCCGCCATCATCCCGTCGCTTTCCTTTGCGTCATACTAGTTTCAACAAGACATGGATGGGCAACCGTTAGGCATAGCAGCGGGATCACGTCGACCCAAATGCTTTGCAGATCGTACTATGAGGAGCCAATTAGGTTAAAGAAAAATATATTAAATCTATACGTTTTATGCATGAACTACTTAGTAATGAGAAACGACCATGAAATAAATGCATACGGATATGACCACGCTCTGAATATAACATAAAACTTCTTAAGTCTGCCGACCACTTACGAGGTCGCGAGAAAATTACGTCACAGATCAGCTGAAAGAAGAAGTAACCAAACGAGGCGATTGCATGGTTGTGACATTTCTTATATGTGTGAGAATGTGACACGCGGGAAAAAGTTATTTTATCGAAATATTCTGAATATAGTCTTTACGCGTCAGTCGCGGTTTAATTAAAAACTGGCTACAGTTTTATTCCTTCAGCGCCAGATGGCTCTAAATTCATCCCAAACGCTGTTTTGGGATAAACCACGAATATTTGTGGATGTTTTATGTCAGTTAAACCAAACTCTTCTGTTTTTCTATTGTTGCATATTTAGTTTATAACGACTTAAGTTTTGGATGCAAATATGTTTACTTGGCAAAGCGTCCCGTCTTGGGTCATCCTAGTTTTCATTATTAATTATTTAATAGACGCTTTTATCCATAGCGATGTACTATTGAGAAAGCAAGGTCAGTCGGTCCCTAGAGCAATTGGGGTGTAGAGCCTTTCACAAGGACCCAACGCTGAAATCGCTCTGTCCACTCTGGGATTTAAACCAAAAACGTTCCAATCACAAGTGCAGCGTTCAAACCTGCTGAACCATACATATATGTAATATCAAATAATCTGATATTGTTATATTACACGATATCCTTTTTGGAATACAACAAACATCCATCTTCTATAACTGCTTATTCAGAGCAGGGTCTTAGTGAGTCTGGCGCCCATCCCAGGCAGCGCATACTGGGAACACCCTGGACGGGATGCCAGAACATTACACGGCACGTACATACAGTTTAGATATAAATCAGCCTGGAGGGTTGGAAAGAACCAGAGTACCGGAGGGGGTGGGTGTGAAATATTTTAACGTATACTTTGTTGTTATTGACTTTGATTAAAGCCAAAAGCTGGTGTAGATGAGTTCGTAAAAAGAGGACGTGCGTTGCTCTGCAGGTGGGCGGTAGGTTGCTGGTTCAAATCAAGTAACTGATCGAACAAGTGATGTTGGGCTTTTATTTCCAAAATCAACAAATGTATAATGGAAGAGCAAGATAGGATATACTTGATTTCATTTGTGAAATGACAATCATGGTATTTTGTAATTATATTTTCGTAGTTAGGCTACATTATGTCGTTATGAATGTACAGCTTATGAGCGCAACAATCAATAACATCTATTTTTCACACACGCACACGGTTGTAACGGCATTTATTTACTTTGGTTCCAGTATTTATGGAAGTTGTAGTTCAACGTGCAATACATCAAAGTACTTATTCATGCTTAAAGCTTGTGGCTGCAGTTATGAACTACATATCCCAGAAATCTCCCACCCGCAATATGTACTGCTCAGCTGTCAGAGGCACTATTTATCACCTGGCTTTAGGGATGCTGAGACAGAGGCGGTAGGACAGCCATCGTGGGGCTGTGCTTATATCAAGTGCACTGCGTTTGACTCTGGACTACAGTACTGCAGCATCATCCTGTGCTTTTATGCTTGTGAACTTGCCATATAAGTCGCTCGTTTCATTCCTTTGGATATTTCCGATCTATATTTCTCATTTAGATGCGTGAAGATTTTTCTGCATCTTCTGCAGAGGCACAGCCAGTGTTCAGCCCATGTCTGCTTTCCAGACGGATACATCTGAATGCATATTCTGAACGCTGACAGCCCAAGCCGTTAAAATGAGCACTGGTAAGTTATATGTGGTCCAGTAACCAGCGCGTGGACTGAATTAAGATGTCAGTACAAATACTAACTGTAGCATTTCAGTCAAATGTAGATTTCTTTTACAGTTGCGACTGTCATTATTAATAATAATTCATGTTTTGCTGTTGTCTATAATTTACAAATGGGAATTTAAGCAATATTACAATATACCATGTTTATTCACATAGTACATGGTGATGTTTCAGTACGGGTTAATTAACGACGACATTCATTATCAAAAATAAATAAATCATAATAATATAAAAACGCAATATAGTTTACTTAATTTCAAGCGTAAGTGGAACCGTCCAGAAATCGAGACACGGTTCCAGCGAAATGTAACGCTGAGCATACGGACTGCGTAATTATGAATTCATGATAACGAACGTGGTGCACATTTTGTGGAACATAATGTAATGCATGAGTGGGTGAGTGCTGCAGTGTTCGTGAATCCATATGCTGGGAGATTAAAAGTGATTGAAATATAGGGACTGACCAGGCTGTCAGCGCCGTGCTGCACGGATGGCATGTGCGCCCCTCCCGCGGTCATGCGTGATTGTGATTGTGCCTGCGATCCGGAGGCTATCGATGCCATCCTCACAACGTATTTGACGCAGAATAAACAAGGGAAAGGCTACATCTCCTTTCTGTCTGGTGTCACTTTTAGCCGCCGCACTCAGAAGTGACCCCGTCGTGTGCGAACTGCATGGCTGACGTGTGCACTGTCGATTAACGTGGCCCGGATGGTCATCCTGGCACCTGCCTGGCACCCTTTAATTAACGCTCCAGTGTGACATTATGAGTGACCGAATCACACGGGCGCTATATTCTCCAGGAGGATGTTAATAAGCTTATACAAGCCTGAAAAATTCTTTAAGGGGTAACACTCACGCTAAGGTAACTCTGCAGATGATCGCTAACTATGAATAATTTGTATTAAGTGATTGATGCTACTATCTTATTTGATTGCAGGGAATAGTCGGGACGGTGTCTGGCGGAGGGCGTTTGTGTGATTTGGGGTGGAATACCTCAGGTGTTCATGTGGGTAGAATTATTGTGATTGAAACTGATTTATGTACCAATATTAATCTCGTGTCTCACTACAAAATTCTGTAACACGTTATTTGGCCGGGCACAAATAATGTAGTATGCTATTACATACGTATTAATTAACCACAAACTAAGTCTTCGTTGCATACTGATCTCATGTTAGTTCATCATTAATGAATCGCGACAATTTTTTATCAAACAGTTGCTATATTTGTTTTTCTATCTGTTAATTCTGTAAACTTGATCTCATGTTTGTTCATCATTAATGATCTCAAGTACCTACTTACAATGTATTTGTTCCTGATTTGTACTTCAGTAGTAACTGAATAACTACCAATTGTTTGTGCCCCCCCGCCCCTTGTAAAATGCTCCTTATAATTTCTCACCCTGGGAATCTGGTGATGTTGCTGATCACATAGGGAGGGAATGTTGCTGCTGTGCAGGATGTTGAAGAGCCTGGAGTTTGACCGCGGCTCCCTTCACACAGGAGAGTCTCTGGGCTGCAGTCAAACTGGTTGGTTGAAACAAAATCTTGGTCTGGACTTTTATTCTCCGGACCTGAACTACCCAGCTCTGCCAATAAATAGAGACTTTTGTGTTTAAATTAGTAAGTGGTGTCCCACCAATATCAAACTCTTTCCCACATCATTGGAGATCAGCTACTGGAGGCAAGACGACATGACTGAAGTTTGTTTGAAGTTTGACAATACTGATGCTACGAAATGGAATGGACGACTGGGAATGGGGATCCAGCTGATCGTTTAGTGCAACCGCGCCAGAAGGTTCGTTATTCTGATCGATGGGGACAGACAGTGATTTAGGATGGTGCCAGTGTGTGGGTGTCAGAATAGCATTGGAAAGGGCTGCATGCCCAGGATCGGAGGGCCATAGAGGGCTGGTGATGTCACTGAGACCACCCCCCATTCCCCCCCGGCGTGTTTACAGGCAGTGCTAATCAGGTCGGAGATGTGGCGTCAACTTGTGACATTTCATAAGCACGCTTCTTTATTTGTGGTTCTTATTACCTTTCAGGAATGGAATCTGTCCTCCACATGACCACACTGATCATATATAAACATGCAGATTGAGTTTCTCCTGTGTAACGTAAAGGTCAGTTCGGACAGTTAGGTTCATTCCCGTCCAACATTATGATGATTTTACAGGCTATATTCATGTCTATGTTTTGGTCCATAAATCAGCAACCTGTATAGTATGTACTTATTGTATAGTTCTTTGAAGAATTTAATAGAGTATTTTATTATTTCTAATAAGCTTATTACCTACGAATGAGTCAGTTCTTATTTGGAAATAAATGGGTCTGAAATGGTGTTAGACATAGAGGAATGACAGCCTGATGTTCAGATGGCAATGTGGTGCTACAATCAGCAGGCCTCCTTAATATGAAACGGTCGACACAGTCATGGAGATTGTTAGCAGTAATAACAAACACCAAATTGCTGACTTGCAGTATTTTTCGGCCAGGATCGCACAACCCAGAGGAACCTGCTACACATGGCCAAGGTTCTCATATCGCCTCATATCGGTTATTTAATTCTCATTTGATTAGCATAGTGACCAGAGTGAGAAGTTTACACACGTCCTAGAATCCTGGGACTGTTGGTCTGGAATGTCCAGTCTTCTTTTTGTTCTTCCATTGTCAAACGTGACTCTGAATGGAAGTCACCTTAAAAACTGTTATTCATAAAAGAGAGGCTGACTTGCAATACACGGACTAATGGTGAATTACTTAGTGTGCATGTGTAAGTAAATAACAGAGCAGGTGGGATGGGCAGCTTTCTCTGTTTGTGACTGATTATGCAGCTGATGGGATTCCTGTGCTGCTGCTTTGCTTGTTTTTCTACTTCGCAGATGCCACAGACACGGAAAGCATGCCGTTAAAGGTCCAACAGCATTGTCCATCGCCGATCTAGACTTGTGTTGTACTGCAGCAATACTGCCAGCTTCTGTCTACTCATGCCTGAAACAGTTACCCAGCATGCACTGTAGCTCATGCCTCATGCAGGCGCAAGCATAGACATACTCTCACCTGGCATCGCTCATATAAACACTGTCTGTCATGCCCTGGGCAGAATCCCGAGTAGCACTTCTGAGCAGTGTTTCTTAACCCAGTCCTTAGGGACCCCCCCAGACAGTCCATGTTTTTGAGCAGCTCTCTCCTTGATTTAAGGGCAGCTGTCTGCCCGTCCCCCCCAGCATGGTGGGCATCCTTCCATACCTCATCACCCTGACGGGAGTAGGGTGAACCTTGGCAGGATGCCCGGGCACGTATGACCCGCAGTGCTCAGCTGGAGGGGACGTGGCTTGCTGTGGCGTTTGTCCCCTCCCCGCCTTGATATCCGTGTGGTAGTGTGGACCCTTGTCTCCTTGCTGCACCTGTGATTGTACCCTGACCTCGGAGCTACTCTGCTTGCTGGCGTCCACTTCCTGCCAGTAGATGGTCCCTGTTTCATTGTCTTTCTACCTGCATTTTTCCCAGTTTTATAAGTGGATTCCGGAAGGACCTCTGCTGTTTTGAATGTGAGTGAGCAAAATGGCTGCAGTGAATCAGCAATGTGGGTCAAGATCAATTTAAAAAAGTGATGCGGACATTATGAAAGTGCCACAGAAATGCACTGCACACTAATTAGTAGTAGTAGACGTTACATTTACTACTCATCGTCAATAATGCAAAAGCGGAATAGATCTTTTTAATATGCAAATCCCTCAGTTGCTGTCTGGGTTTTTGATCTCTCGTACGATTCCTCTGTCTGTTTCTTCTGAGGGAAACATCCTTCTGCATTAAGCCTGTTAAGCACAGCCGGCAGGCAAGACGGGGGTCTTATGCTTTCAAGGTTTCTCTGAGGAAGACTGCCCCCCCCCCCCCCATGGGGCCAGCTAGGCTAATGACACTTCTGCGTGTCTGTGTGTCTACGTGTGTGTGCGCGCGAGAGCTTCAGCAATTTCACTGCACTTACCAATCCTGCCAAAGGGCTATGTGACCCAGTTTTTACATGTTTCCCACTGTCGGCGTGACATCGCAGTACACCGACAGCACCCTTGAAAATTAATTTTTAATTAGCTACACAGAAAAATGTCCATCCGAAATGATATCTGACTCGAAAAGAAAAAGGGAGTTAATCACTGCTTGTGAATTATCAGCTAAAATATG
Organism: Cyphomyrus plagiostoma; assembly: GCA_019775915.2. Taxonomy (NCBI): domain Eukaryota; kingdom Metazoa; phylum Chordata; class Actinopteri; order Osteoglossiformes; family Mormyridae; genus Cyphomyrus; species Cyphomyrus plagiostoma. The sequence goes on along the minus strand of JABFEA020000017.1, from coordinate 15,762,144 downwards.
ACAGACTGTTCGGGCCCTGGCGTAGTATCTGCTTCAAATGCATCCAAATGGTGTCTCTGCTGCCCGACTGAAGCAGATTAATGCTGCTCTCAAGGTCTAACTCACTAAATGGAAGACGCCTTTTAATCACTTTACGGAAACGATTTTTGTCAGATGCTTCCGTTCAGATGGCACGCGAGCGGTTAGTGGGAGTCTGAAGAGTTCGGGGGATGTTTAGGGAGGCAGATAGTCAGCACTTCTCAACGCCTTCCGGTGAGTGAGAGTCATTCTTCAATTTCCACTTTATTTAATCAACTTTTTTTTTTTGTGGTTTGTAATAAATGTTCCGGCATGTTTTCTACAATTATATAAACGTATAACTAAATATATACATCTGACCTCATTAAGGACCTCAATAATTCCGAAAGAATTTCACATCTTTAAATGAAAGCAATTCACTTAACTTTATACTAAATATAAATACTTTAGGCTCCGAATGGTGGCACATCTGTCAGACTGTGGGGCAATAAGCAGGAATGAATCGAAATACAGCAAATTCTGCTGAGGTGATAAAGCGGGCAGAAGCCCATTGACTAACCCCCCCCCACAATGCTGATGTAACAAAGGGGCTGATCCTGGACCCCTCTCAGGATGCACCGTGCCCTGACTGCAGCTCATAGGTAGTATACAGATATGCTTAAAATAATGTATGAACAGCAGGTATTTCAAAGGTGACCCTCTAAGTATAAAAATACTATGAATGTTAGGAGGATTTACATAAACATATGCCAATATTTGACTGGACTTTAAGTAAAGACTGAAAGAAGACAAACCCACTAGCTGCAGGGCCCAATTGTGTATTGGGTTTCGCTGTCCATTTTGGTTTGGCTGGCCTGGTATATGAATGTGGCAGCGGCGTGGCGAAATGCACTCTGGGTATTCTCGCTGTGGCTCAGTGAATTACAAACATTCCTGCACCCAGCTGTCACTCCTGGGCCAGCAGACTGGTATGTTTACTGTGTTCTCATTTCCACAGCAACATAAACCTTTAATTAGGGAAGCACCTCTGTGTATTTATGCAGCTGAGCAGGCATGGGGCCCGTAGACTTATCATTGAATTATATTTTATTTTCAGCCAGCATACGAGGTGTGACAGCGATGAGTAACCAGTAGCAGGCACTGAACAGAAAAACAATGATCTTGCGAAGGTTTTATGTGGCCGACACTGACTGAGCCCCGCTGGCTCTGAGCAAAAAGGTTCAGGTAACAGGTGATGGTAAATGTAGCCCACAAGCTTTATGATTAATTCACCTGTGTGCTCAATCCATGCCCATGCAGTCAAACACTCGGGATAAATGAGTATCTGCAGCAGCCTAACTATCTAGTATAGAACCCCAGCCTTAGTTCAGATGGAGGGGCCTTGTGGCCTCCAGGACCCCCAAGACCCCAAAGGACAGTCCATAAGAAAAGCTTATTCCATGATAGTTTGCTGTGATGGACCACCCAAGAGCCATCGGTCACTCTGAACACTCCCCTAAGCCAATACTATTGCTGCTGCCCTAACGCAATGGTATCCAATTATTAATGACTTTAATGGTATCTGGGTTGGCAGTATCCAGTTTATCCCAGCTGTCAGTATCCATGTTAAGCGTCCATGTTTTAGTGTCACAATAGGGACTCTGTTCAGTTAACGTCTATTGCTCTTCAGACCCAGAGTTCAAAACACAACAGCACCCCAGAAAATGGGCCATCCATCCACAATGGCAGATTCCGTCCCCCGGTCCCTGAGATACGCACCTGACAACCAGCTGGACATGGGGTTGCCTATTGCATGAGGTGCATGAAAGGTACTACTGAACACTGAGGTCTGTAGGGACAGAAACAGTGAGCAGGAGGCAGGGCTGATAAGCCTAAGAGAATCACCCACTGTGGGGCTAATCAAGGCCAGATAGTAAGGACCCTAAATTCAAGACAAGACGCCAGCCACCCTGAACCATGGATCCAGAACCACCAGGCTGGTGAGAAAGGTAACAACCCTGACAAATATGTAGGAGTAACTCAACACAGCTTCATAAACTTAACTTTGAACCTATGCTCCAAGAGCAGTGATGACTGAGTCGTCTTTGTTTTTGCAGAGTTTTCTTCAAAGCAAAGCAGACATTAGATGTACAGCTGCCAGGGTCCATCTAGGGGTAAGAGTGGCTTGGCTGAGTGTCCAATGAACGCCCATTCATAACAAGACCTACACAAAACCTTACAAACATGAAGGAGTGTAAGACAAGTATTCAATCCAGAAGCACAACACTGAGTGTCCAGAGATCACAGAATATGGCTAACAGAACTGTTCCCAGAACAGATGTTTGATGTATTCGCCTGACGATTGAGGGAATGACCAGATGTGGTTTAGCTGCTCGTTCCACTCTCAAGGGGACCATACAGAAGAAACATCTAGACTGAGACTTCACATGGTGAAGGGATTTCCAGGTGATGTTAGCTAGCTGACTGAAGAGGGAGAGATGGGGTGTAGCTCTTCAGCACCTTGAAGATTGGTGCTGTCCTATTAATGACTGAGCCAGCACTGAGTTGAACTTGGTCATCTATATGGAGTCAATGAAGAGCGATAGGGTGTAACCTGAGGACTCTGACATATGGAATATGAGATGTGCTACTTAAGTTTGAATCAGTGTGACAGTACAACCTGGTAGCCTTGTTGGTATGGAATCATAATCTCCAAAATTAACGTGCCTGAGCTAGAAGCTACATAAAATAAGGTCCTGATGTTATACTGGCTGAATCTACAAGACCTTGGGATCTCTGCTATGTGGTCAGCAAATGAGCTGGTCCTATCATTACCCATAGATTCCTGGCAGACTTTGATGGAGGCAGTGTTGAAGATCCGAGTTGTTCAGTGATGTCATGGTGAGTGATAGTGCTGGCAGGGAAGACAAGCTTTCTCTTCAGATCAGCTGTAAGCGATAATCACTCAAGGCTGTGATGTCAGCAAGGCATGTGGAGATAGACGGAGAGACTATGATGTTATTAAGAGGGAAGGTCAGGTACAGCTGGATCTCCATAGTGGTAGATGATCTAACTGAGTGATGTTATGGGAGGTAGAGGGTCTGAAGGCTGAGCTTTGGGTTCACCTATTACCTGACGTGGCTTGGACACCTCGGCACTCCAGAGATACTTGGAGTGACCTGCTCGATGGGAGTCAGACATCCCGGGATGTCCTGTGATGCCAAATTAAGGGTAGCCAGGAAGATCTGGTGGTTTACTGTAAAAGACTGCAGACAAGTCTAGAAGGATTAGGACAGAGATGCGGGTCTTTCAAATCTCAGCGTCCACAAGGAGGGTGAGCCTAGTGGGATGCACATCTGTTATGGCAGAGCGTGACGGAAGGACAGACGATTGACATTGTAGTTACAGTAACAGGGATTTTAATCCAACAAACTAACTACTAGGCCATTGGGGCCCAACTCCAGTCCTGGATTATAATTCAGCTCAAGAGCTGTGTCATAATTACCACAAGGAGCTGAATCAGGTATGTTAAATGAGGGGAAACCCAAAAATGCTCTGGCCCCCCAGGACTGGAGTTGGGCACCTCTGTACTAGACTATAAACAACACAAGAGAAAACTAACACTAAACATGTTTGTAAGACATACAGGGACCTAGGAGTGCACACATGCAGGAACGGGAATGTCTATAGACAGATAATGAGGGTATGACAAGGGACAGGTGTGAGCCATTATTAATTACATATAGAGGATAAGGAGCTAAAGGGAACAGGTGAGGATAATTACAAGCACTAAGAACTTAAACACTAGGAGAAGCTAAGGAATATATGTCAAACAGAATATAACTACAAAACTAGACATGAGCAAGGATGACCAGACATAAAAGCAAGGACCAATACAACAACTTAACTAAAATGGAGTAAAACAAAACTGGCCACTGGAAGCTGTTCTCTGATCAGCCTCAAACCCACAATAATAAGAATGCATGGTTTATAACCACACACTTGGCCTAATCGGCCAATCAGTGTCCCATGGAACAGGAGAACACACTAGAGACAGAGCAGACCTGAGAAACAAGGCCAGCGACACCTGTTGGCTGAACAGGGAGAGGACTGACTGACAATGCTAATCCACTTAATTCAGGACTCTAACCCAAAGTGAGACACCAAATCAACCTCAGACTAAGCCACCAGAACAATGTTATCTACTCAGTTCCAAGACATCAAACTGGGCTGTAACCAGCTGAAAGGATTACCCATAGGGCCGCGGGGCGGGGGGGGGGGGGGGGGGGGGGGGGGGGGGGGGGGGGGGGGGGGGGGGGGGGGGGGGGGGGGGGG
>JABFEA020000017.1:15722873-15735987 GCA_019775915.2 Cyphomyrus plagiostoma | reverse complement strand
TAATAACAGTAATATCAAAAATAAGGGGAGACGGCTGGAAGTCTGCTAACGTAGCATAGCATATATAGATAGATAGATAGATAGACTTTATTGTCATTGTACCGAAGTCCAATGGAATTTTTTTCTATGCCAAGCCTGAATAAGAAGTAATATGCACATGTACACACATATACACACATACATGCACGCACACATAATAGATACAGTAATACATACATAAAAACCAACATCTAAAACAATAATAAGATTAAAATCTCCTAAATCATATTGCATCAATTGTCCCATTATTGCATATTTGCTGCAACTGAATGTAACACAGTGTGGGGGCAGTGTTTAGATTTATTCATCTCAGTCATGGCCCTGGGGAAAAAGCATGACATAGTATAGCATGACTGGACTGGATGCTCATCCACACACACACACACACACACACACACACACACACACAGGGCCAGCATGGGCCCCTACGGCCGTCAGCCAGTAGTAACTGGGCGCTGTCGAGGTAAAAATGGCGAAGAGGCATGCTTAGAAGCCAAACAACACCCTGGAACAAACGGTGTGAATAGGCTGTCAGTCCCAGTGTGTGATGTACTGTACCGTGCCCCATGGAGGCTTGACGGCAGCCTGTCCCAGGGTGTTCCCGTCTTACTCTGTGGTTCTGCCACAGGCCCGTCTCTACAGTGAAGCCTGTGGGAAAGAGGGCTTGTTTTTCCAAACTGGACTGGTAACCAGAACCGGGCTCTTTCAGAGCTGGGAATTTGCGGCGCGTCCAAAGAGACTCATAAAATGTGCTTCTGTGGATGCCTGGGGGGGGGGGCTTGGCACTCTGGACACCTTTTCATTTAATCCCATGGTGCCCCAACCCTCCCACCCCTGCAGACTCTCTGTACCTATGTAGTTTTCTAAAGGGCAACCTGATCACTTGCTCGGCACAATGGCTCTCTGTGGTGTCTCACTCCCTCCATCTCTCCATCTTCCTGTCAGTCCTTGTACCCTGCATGTTCTCTCTCTCTCTGTCTTTCTGCCTGCCTTCCTACTTTCTTTGTAATGCGAACCCCCCCCCCCCCACCCCCCGGATATGATACGCTAAATTAGCAGGTGTCCTCACGGATCTTGAGTGAGAGGATTATGGGTTATTCCCCCCCTTCCCAGCCAACATTCATACATGGGACGGGCTGCCGACCTCATTTGCTTGGCCCCCAGCTGTGCTCCAGAGCCTCTATGTCCCTTAAATTGTATTTCAAATCTCCAAATGCCTCTTTTCCACAGTAACGAAATGGTACATGGTGTCGGGTTTTACTGGGGGGGGGGGGAGGTGGGTTGTAAGCCCCTAAATTTGGCCTGAAATAGAAGCGAAAGCCTACAAGGTGACCTGAGTGAGGGTTTATGGGAAAACACGCCTAAGTGTGCCAGGATGACTCAGGAGTGCGACAGGTAGCTAAACAATTTGTGAAATGAACTGGAGGCCGTCTGTCGGCAAATGCCAGATTCCCATTTCAGACTGAAAGCTGAGGAAGAGATATCATTTCAGAAAGTGGCTGGTCTCTGTGACTGATCAGCTAATATGGAATGACTGACAGAACTACGTGACGTGGCTCAGAGTTGGGTTCCAGGCCAACAAAAGAGAGCACACCAGTCTACGCTTAACACTGTCAGGAACAAGGGAAAATGGTCTGCATATCTGAGGTCCACTGATGTTCCTCCTCTCTGCTACCCCACCCTCATAAAGACCACAAGCTTTAGAACCTAAAGCCTTGAATGTTCTGAATGAGCCCCAATGATTTGTTTAGCTCAGATGTTCTATCAACAGCGCTCACAGGCTGAGAATTCCATACATCACCACAAGCCGAGTGCAGGAATGCGTTTATTCAAACCCTTCGTAATGTTACGGTCATCAAAACAGAGAGAATTTATTTTGATGACCCTCAGAGAGATTAGTTCTTTGGCTAAACCCCGGATGTCTTAAGATTCTAGCAACAGTCCTGCTTTAGAACGTCAACCGAATGTTGTATTCTTGCTGTACATAAACAGTAAACTAAAAAACTGCTGTCATTGGTTGTGATGAAAGCTTGTGCTGTTTATTTGTTATAAAAACAACATCCGAGATGTTATGTTTGACGCTTACTCATCAGCGTGATTTGCAGGACATCTGCATCTCCATGTCTCTTACCATCAGTTTGCTGGCTATGATGTTATGTCATGTGTCATGGTATCCGGGCCGAGGGTAGTCTTGAATCTGACCCACATCTCTGTTTGTGCACAGACAGCCCTTTCCCGCTGGTGACCGGGTGACCTTCAATGGCAAGGAGTGCATCTGCCAAAAGTGCACACAACCCCTTCCTCTAAACAGCCCGGCACCCATCCAAGCCGTCCACAGTGAGTCTCACCTACCCTGCTCTGTCGGGCTCAGTGAGAAGTCAGTGAGAAGTAAGGTAGGCAGATTCTATCTGAGCATTCCCTACGAAGGCTGCTTGGATCAGGGTCTTCTGTGGTTGGACTTAACTAGCTTGTGAGCAGTTGCTCTGTAGCGGATAGGCCATGTTACAGGGACACTGGGAATCCACAATCTGCTTCCCAGATTAAAGAGAAGTATCAGGAGGATGGGACAGTGGGTTTCTGATGGAACAGTGGCTCGAGAAACTTCTAGTTAGATGTCCAGTGGGAGAGTCTGATAGCCAGGTATAGCTTGCTTCCCAGTGAACGCCTACTGGGTGATAATGATCAGCTGTACAGGAACTCAGCATGGTGCACCATCCTCTGACTGGGCTTTTTAACTGGTGTGGGCAGCTTCCAGCGTGACACCAGTCTACCCCTTCATGAGGAAAATATTTCAAGGCATTCCTTCGATTAGTATTCGGCTAAATGATGTCCTTCAGAACCAGATCAGTTTTCCATGTTTGATATGGCCAGGTCCGACTCCAACTATAGGCACCATAGGCAGTTGGCAAGGGTACCTGAATTACCTTTGTTGGCAAGGAAGTCAAATGGTCATTAATGTTCTTGGTTGCGGGCCTCCTAAATAAATCCTTGCCTAGGGTACCTGAAAAGGTAGAGCCAACCTTGGAAATGGGTATGGTTTATAAAAAAGGGTACAGAAAGAAAAGTATATGAATAAATAATATGATAAAAAGATTGATGAATAAAAGGATGAATGAATGAATGAATTAATATAAGTGAAGAAACAATGGACTGATGGATATGTCAATGGAACGGTACACAAATGGATGATAGATGATGGTGAATGTAGGGCTGGTGGCATAGATGAATGTGTGAATGATGGAGGGGTTTGTGGATGAGAGTGTTCATGGATACTTGATGGTTGTATGATCAATAATGAATCGCTATATGCGATGGCCACTCCTGATCAAATGGATTAAGGTTGAGAGATTATACAGATACAATTACATTTATATATATAGCAGAGGGTCATGTCCAAAGTTACGTGCAACTGAGGAAACAAGTCAGACAGTTAAGGGTCTTGCCTAAGAGCCTAAGAGTGACATAATTTTATTAGCCATGGAATTCAAATCGGTAAACATCCGTAGCCAAAGTATCCTAACCTACAGAGCCCCACACTGAAACAGTACCATGGGGTTATTTCACGTCCTCTCTACTTTCTCCCAGATTGCTGCGGATGTGGGAAGGAATTTAAGAATGAACAGTCCCTGGTGGCTTTGGACAAACACTGGCACCTTGGCTGCTTCAAGTGCCAGGTCTGCAACAAGGTGCTCAACGCCGAGTACATCAGCAAGTACGTACGAGCCGGCGGCAGCCCGACAATGTGCACGGACCTGCCGCGGCTTCCCCAGCATTTACTCACCCCATTCCCGTTATCGTGCAGGGTTCCATATCCTCTACACCCCTCAGCTCTCTGCTACCCATCATTCTGCTCCCAAGCTGTCACTCAAGTCCTCTGGCCCTAATAATGTCTCTAGTTTCTATTTAGAAAGTCAGGCATAGTTATTATCTATGCACCCATCCATTTTTTAACTGCTTATCTTGGTCAAGGATCCCCGGAGCCAATCCCAAGCTGCACAAGATCAGGGTACGCTTTGGATAGGATGCTAGGCCTGGTAAAAGTACGTTGGGAGTGAAAATGTGGACTGTGTGGGGTCCCTAAGGACTGGGTGGAGAAACACTGTGCTGGACGGTCACAGGGCACATACACACATTCCTAAGAGCTTGGATTTGGACTGCAAAACAGGAGTAGTCTGAGGAGAAACATACAACACAGGGAGAACATGCAAGCTCTATAGACACTGAGAGTGTGGGGGGTGAGGAACGGGGACCCACACCCCCACTTCTGGAGGTATGAGGCAACAGTGCTTCCTACTGAGCCAACAGGCTGCCTTGTTTTTTTCCATCGAATAGTAAAAAGACTCAAAGGGTCAGAAGGGAAGATTCCTGAAGGTCCAGCATGTTTCAGATATCAAACAGCCAGCTGGATGTTGTTTTTGCAAAGGGCCTGGCCTGACACCTGGGGCGTGCTGGTTATGTAACTGCACGGGTCCTGGATGAGGGAAGTGTAGGGGTGAAGTATCAAGTTAAAAAATCCAGGGAAAAGGTTTGAAGTCGGCCCCTCGTGTTTCTAACAGCTCGTTAATCCGCTGACCTCTGATGACCTCTGCGGTCACGCCCTTTCTATTTCTGCTTATTAAAATTTCGGCCGCCTGTGTGCTGACCAGATGTGATGGCGCTGATATTTCCTGCTAGCGCCATCCTAACTCAAACTGGCAGACGACTGGCACCCACCCATCTCCTTGTCATGATGGACCGAAGGGCAAGGAGCCAGCCTTCGATCTGCTATCGATTAGCCTCGGACGTCTTGCTGACCTTGGCAGGTTTGCGAAACCCTGCAGAGGTGTAGGTATTGTGGGGCAGAGTTACATGCTCTACCGATGCAACGTGGAACCGAGTTCAGTCAAGAAGAGCCAGGGCTGGGCTCAAACCCAGGGCTCCTGTAGAGGCGTAAGGTGGCACAATGACGAGCGAGCGTGCGGAGCAGCGTGCAAAGTCCTGCGGCGATCCACTACTGCATGCGGCGGTGCAGCGAGAGTGATCCCAAAATGTGACAGTCATGCTGCTTCATGAGAACGTGGAGCCCTGTTAACTAGCTGTCAGAAGGCGGCCATGGGGCGAAAAGCAGATTCGTTTTTCGTTACCCAACTTGCGGCTAGATGAAGGGAGAAAGTGTTGGGCGCCCTATCTTGCTGAGTCCTGCCAAGTTTTGTGTCACAAACAATCAGTATCGAAAATACTACTGTAAAGCTGAGATTAACATTAGGGGAGAGCGGGGACAGGTCTTGGACTGAATCTGGTATCTATTCATCACTCATTAAACTGTATACTTTTAGTATGACAAGTTTCATAATGTCAGAGTTTTTGCTAGGAGCCTTAAGATGGCAGAAGTGGAGGGATGTATAGTGGGGTTAGCAGTAGCCCAGGGCAGCCCAGAGCATCAATTGTCGATCGTGCTGGTAGACGCCCTTTCAAAAAACCACTTCAGTTTAACGCCAGATTCATTCAAATTCTTTCCATTTCTTAACTCCTGCTTTTATGACAGCTACCTGACAGCTGATTTGATTGTGATCTCTAGATGAATATGTGGCCAATCTGAATTTACCAAATTTACTATACCTATGTACTTCCACTAAAAGGAGAAAACCAAACTATAAGCTAACATTTGATTACATGTCGCTGTACATGCTAGCTTGCTACAAATGATTTCAGATAAAATAAAAATGAGTGTGGGACCAAGTAAGAAACTGAAAACTTACACCTTCCATACTGAGTCGGAGGAAGGTTGTATTTTATTCTAAACGTGCCTGATCTGCCAAAAGAGCACCATAGAGATGGTAATAGGACTCTTAGGGGAATAGTAGATCATAGTGAGCTCTCTAAATGTAGCAAAAAAACATCTGGGTACCTCGCAGTAGTCTGTTAAAAGTCCATTTTGCCCTTTTGTAGTTGATAGCTGCCATTTTAGTTTATGAGCACTATAACTGAGTAAGGCCTCTCACTCACACCCTCTGGGCCAAAGCATCCCTAAATGGGTCCTTCACCTGTTTAGCTGTGAAGCCTGAAGCAGGCACACAGCTGACATACAACGTTCTTGCAGTCAATTGGTAGCTAGGCAGAGTATCCACGCTAAATAGAAACCAGAATGAAACTTTGGAAAGAATCTCCATGGTATTACTTGTACTGGCAGCACACACTCCCCATAATGCTAACCACTCCCCGTAGCAAGGCATGTGAGCGGAGTGGAGCGGTGAGAGTTTCCGCTCCTCGCTCACGAGGCTGTTGGCTCCACCCGCCACTCCGCTCAACACCGCTCCTCGTTACGCTAAAATTTCCACCCGCTCCAGTCAAATCGCTCTACGCTCGCTCCAGTTTAAAAGAGGGACAAATAATCTGCATGCCTAACAAATGTCACCTTAAACTGAAGCCTTATAAAGAAATATGAGCAACGGCAACATTGCCACTCAGAAAATATTTATTTTTAAGCAACATATATAGGTAACAATGGACAGGCTTGGCAATTGCATCACACACAAAATAGGCTTAAAAATAAAGGAATCAGTGGGCTTAATAGCCTAAAGAATAAGAAGCATCCACGTTTTAAATTCCTCAATTTTTTTCTGTTGATGCTGTTGCTGCGTCTCTCTATAAAATTTCACTGACAGAGTTACGTGAATTTAAAAAATCCTACTAGACCTGCTTTGAATGACAAAACAAATTTATTTGATTACCAATATTTACTTTAAAGGCTTTTATACTTTAATTTACTTTGATAAGAACAGTACAGTTGTATGATCTATCAGTTTCCTTTCTCAAATACTTTGCTAATTCCATTTCGGCCAATCAGTGTAACACTCTTGATAATTGTACAGATGAATTAAGTAGATCTGGGCACGCCTCAGAATTGTAGTGTGAGCGGTATCGGAGCGAGACAGAGCGACCACTCCAGCCTTAATTAGAAAACCGTTCTGCGGTCTGACCAAATTCAGCCCGCTCCGCTCCTCGCTCACGCTCCGCTCCACTCCACTCCGCTCACATGCTCTGCCCCGTAATGTTAACCACCAGACCAGGCAAAGCGGCAGAGCATGTTGCTTACAGAATGCAACAGCTGTGCAGCCGGGAATAGTGTTACCAGATGAGCAATGACAAATAAAATATGACAATAAGTCCACATTCCCTTTGGCTTCTGGGATCTCTGTCTTCCAGAGTGGAGTATTATAGCAACGGACCCACATGCGTTGTGTTTTTGCCCCAGAGCCCCAGAGCTTTCACACTTTTCCAAGCTCTCCCAAGAACTTCTGTAATGACGTAGCATTGAGGGGTTAGGGGTGGATCAAACGTGTAAGTGTTTCAGCTGCTGTCATAAATGCGGGTAGGACAGAGAGGCTGGGGAGCCAGTGCCAGCAGATAAGTGCAACTTGCCCTTCTTTTGACATTTTTCATGTGATTTACTGGCAGTTACAGGCACTTAGTCACTGCAAGAGTCATTATAAGACATTGGCTCTCTTGTTTTTAAGGGATGGAGTACCCTACTGTGAAATGGACTACCACGCCATGTATGGAATCCAGTGTGAGAGCTGCAAGAAGTACATTACTGGGAAGGTGTTGGAGGTAAGGAGACCCCAGACAAGTCATTGCCGTGGCTTGGACTGCGCTCATTCACTACTTCCCCACTAGAACTTCTTGCTACTTTAGAGGTCACTAAAGGTCACCATGAGATTCTCCATAGCGTCTGTGTAAAACTAAGATGACAGGCATGTAATTTAATCAACCACCTACTTTGAAGCAGTCAACCTGGCACAGTTTGAAGCCACAGTCTCTAGAACTATCCAAACGCACAATTCTCTCCTCAAGTATCAGCTCTTCTAACTGGCATGCTTTGTGGGCTGTCATTGTTGCATTTGAGCAAATCAGTCACTTTCCTTACACGCATCCTCAGCTAGGCCTCCTCACTGGGTCTTTCCGTCCCACGTCTCCCCCTACTAGCTGAGCCGTACTTGCCCTGTCTGTGTCATACTCGTGCCAGCTGATGATGTCATCTCCTGTGGTTCTGTACCGTGTATGCTAAAGATGCTTGGTATCCTGAGTTGTGAGAGATTAGCAGGAAAGCTCCACCAGCAGAAAGAATGGAACAAACTATAGGCGAGGTATCTCAAAGAAGAAACCATACACTGATACAGCCAAACCACTCAGAGGTGAAGTGAGTAACATTGATTATCTCATTACAGTGGCACATGTGAAGGGTGCCATCATATATTAGGTGAGTGAACAGTCAGTTCCTGAATGTGATGCTTTGGAAGCAGGAAAAATGGGCAACCATAAGGACCAGAGCAACATTGACAAGGACAAAACTGTGGTGGCTAAAAGACTGGGTCAAAACATCTCCAAAACAGCAGGCCTTGAGAGGTATTCCCTCAGTGTACGGCGGTCAGTAGGTACCAAGGAAGGCCAACTGGTGAACTGGTGACAAGGTCATGGGTGCCCAAGGCTCATTGATGCATGAAGCGAGCAAAGGCTAGCCCATCTGGTCTGATCCCACAGGAGAGCTATGGTAGCTCAAATTGCTGAAAAAGTCAATGCTGGCTATGATTAAAAGGTGTCAGAACACACCATGCCTCTTCTTCCTATTGTGTATAGCTTGCTGCGTGTGCGGCTATCTAGCCACAAAAGATCAGAATACCTAGTCTGACCCCGTCCAACTCCAAAAGCTCTTACAATGGACGTCAGAACTAGATCATGGAACAGTGGAAGGTGTCCTGGTCTGATGAATCATGTTTTCTGTTACATCAAGTGAACAGCTGGGTGTGTGTGCGTCCTTTACCCAGTGGTAGGCAGGTTTGCACTACTCTGCTAACCGCTAATTAGCAAAGCTAACCTTTTCATTAGTGGATTAGCATTTCCACTAACTTAGAAAACTGTTAGCAGACAGGAATGGTGTGAGGAACATGAAAAAGGATTCACCACCAACTCAGAGGCCAAGTATCACCTTCCCATACCTTCCTGTCGACCATTGTGCAAACACGGGAATGTATGGATTGTTTGGTTTTCCTATCAAACACACAAACACGCACACACAGAAGCTTAATCTTCCACTAGTTTAGCTCTCTGTAGATCCCTTAACACACGTATTTGTTCCAGTCTACTATGAGCGTGTCTGCAAAAGTCTGTCTGGTACACTGTTGACTGACAATGTGAAATAACAAGGCATGATTAGTCAGTAACTTGTCGTATTTAAGGTAGTCTGGGCTAAATGCAAGTGAGGTCCATTTAAACTGAGTGGAAAACTGGGGTATGTATCACAAAGCTGGATTAGGCGCATAACTTGTCGTAAATCAGGTGCCCTAGTTTAAATGGACTTTATCTTTGTTCATTTACATTTAGCCCAAACTACCTTAAAGATAAAAGTTATCTGGCTAAGCAAGAAATAATCCTTGGGTCCCTGGTTATTTTACTTTTTTTCTGGGCTCTCAATGACAAAGCTATAGACTAATAAAGAACTGAGACCCTTCTTCTTAGTTCTGGGTAAACAGTGCCATGTTTCTACTCCCCAAGAGGCTCCTTTAAGGACAAAACGTCACCATGAGCCAGACACAGAATAGGACTCCTCTGACACATGATAAAATTGCTAATTTCAGCTCTATGGGTATGTTTTTTTAGGGTTTCAGAGCCCAAAACCAAACCGAACCAAATGGTTATCATTAGCATTTGTGTTTTTATGTTTTATTGGTTTGTTGTTATTAAATTATGCTTAGTTATCGACTATTGAATTTACCTGAGGAATAAATGGCATCAGGATGCATTATGGGAAGATGGAGGCAGTGCAATGCTCTGGGTGAAACCTTCCTTTGACACGTACCACCTACCTAAACGTTGTTACAGCCCTTCATGGAAACTGTAATCTCCAATAGCAGTGGCCAGCCTCTTTCGGCAGGATATAGCACCCTGCCACATTGCAAAAATTGTTCTGGAATGGTTTGAGGAACATGAAAAAGGACTTGATGTGCTGGCTTGGCCTCAAATTCCCCAGATCTCAGTCTGATCGAGCATCAGTGGGATGTGCTGGACAAACAAGTCCGATCCAGGGAGGCCCCGCCTCGCAATTTACAGGACCTAAGGGATCTGCTGCTAATGTCTTGGTGTCAGATACCGCAGGACACCTACACAAGTCATGTGGGGTCCATGGCCTGATGGGTCAGGGCTGTTTTGTTGGCACAAGTGGGACCTACGCAATATTAGGCAAGTGGTTTTAATGTTATGGCTAACGGGTGTATAAGTCTTGTAGCTCAAACACTTCAATACATTTAACAGAGATATTTTTCTGTTTGGTGGAGCAGAGGCTTTTTGGCACCGCAGAAGCTGTGGCCCATTTGATATGGTGAATAATGAATAGGCAAGCCGTTTGTCTGCAGATGTATCCCCTCTTTGTCAGGGCTACCGGAGGGCTATGGAGAAACCAGAGAACGTTCTTTGGTCTTCCCCTGAAAGGGTTTTCCTGTTCCTCCGGATCAGCCGTGGTCATGGGATACGCCCCCAGGGAATTACCCGCATGGGCAGCTTGAGGGAGTTTAATGGCAGCCCTAATGTGACCAAGGCCCACCAACTCAGGCTCCCAGTGTCACCTTCCCTTACCTTCCAGCTCACCGTTGTGCAAGCCCAGGAACATGGGGATTCCTCGCTTTTCCTCTGAGACACTCAAACAATCACACACAGAAGTTTGAAGTCAGAGCCCAGGGGTAGCCATTTTTCAGGCATAGAACTTAAAGGCACAAAAATGGAATGATTACTCTACCATCCATGGGATTCAAACGAGCAACCTTCACAATAAGAGCAGAGACACTTAACCAACAGAGACACATGCTTGGTTGCTGCATCCATGAGAACTACTACCATGTTCTCATGTGATTTAGAACTACTTAAGATTGTGCTTTTTCATATATATTGCACTACGTTGATGTACCAACTGCACTAAGAATATACGACGGCTCACCTTGAAGTTGGTGGGTCTCAGTCAGAGGCATGAGGTCCTGACATTTACCTGCTTGGCTGCAGAGGCACATTTTTCCACTTGACACCAACGAGCCCTGAACTCCAAACCTGACGACAAGAAGTATCTATTTATTACGTTTCATATATTTAGAATGGTCCATTCTGGGACCTGGCTGCAGTGTGGTGACCTTGCTGGCCCTGATAGGAAGATCATTTCCAGCCAAGTGGCCAATGACATATACAGGCACTGAATGGGAGAAGAGGGTACAGGGGACAGGAGCTGGGGGGGGGGGAGATGAGCCGAAATCATGGGCTTGCATGAAGAGAGATGTAGCTCACTCAAGGGTAAACAGGGGGGCTCTCCTGCATGCCTATTCCTGGACCAGCAATATTCAGGTCACCAGTCTGTGTCTTAATCGCTGCGTGTATTTGGCTACTGCAGGTAGCACTGCTGGTGGGCAGGCGAAGGTGGGCAGGTCAAGGTGACCTGATGAGACCCCTCAGTCATAACCGGCTTTTAATGCGGAATCCACTCCTCCTATATACACCGTGCAGGACAATGGCTATTAGTCAGCAAGTGGCGATTTCAGGGGAGCCCTCTCCCATTTTTAGAGATGGGCTGTCACTCGCATTTGTGTGTCGGGCAAGCGGGCGTCTCACAAGCAGGAATCTGCTTTAAAAATGGAAGAGGACGCGGAGGACAGGCCCCTAACAGGCTCCTTTGTGGTTCACATGATGACAGTAGAGGTGATGACTGCTACAGGGAATGTTTAAGAATAAACGCGGAGTGTGTGACCCTGTGCACGCCGGGTCATGTTCTCTTCATGCTCTTCATGGTAGCTACGTTCAGGGATATTGTCCTGTGTGACCTCTATCTCATCAGCGTTTGTCACAAGTGAAGATGATTCAGGGTTTCCTTGGAGGAGACTGGCACTCCACGGAAGAGGCGGGGCACCTCAAGGGGCGTTCGCTCATGGGTAACAGGGTAACGAACGGAGGCTGTAAATATCTGTCTCCTTCTCTGCCAACTGGAGAGCAGAGGGAATGGAGAGATGTAGCCTGATTAACAGAACAGGGATAAAAGCTTCTGTCATGTTTTATTTATGGCGCAGAGACAGAGGAGGGGTGTGAGGGAGCCACTGCTGGGGTCTGTCGGGTGCGAGCGGCCCAGCCAGCGCTCCAGACGATTGCCGTCTTCCTCCTAGCATTTAGCCAGAGGTTCCTTGTGCTCATGTGATACAAATGTGCAGCCAGTGTGTGGCGCTCACGATGCGCGGAGGGTCTGTTCTAGGTGTGTGAAAGAGGCCGCTGTACTCAGGAGTGTCGGAAGGAGTTTGACAACCAGATTTGCCCCAATGGGAGGGTGATGTTCATATAAGACATAATTATTACAAAGCAATAAAATTTTCAACATTTGAAATAAGACTCGCACTGTTGTGGGTGCAATTTCACAACTAAACATTACTGATCCATATGATAAAATGATGATCCCATAATTTTTGGGAAGGAAGGGGTGGGTCACATCCCCTCACACACCCTCTAACTAATTACGCCCCTGGCTGTACCCATTCTATTTAATACTATCGTTTATCGTAGAATTATATCTTAAATTTAGGGGATAATGGAGAATTATAGCGCAAACTAACAACAATATTTCTATACTCACAGCTTAATTATAAAACATACATAAGTAGATGGATACTGTACTACAATTTTGACATACAGTACTACTAATAATAATGAGCAATAAAGGACAGTATAAAGGGAAACATATTTTACGCAGAGAAAGCAGGAAAACTTGTGCTGTGGTTGAGAAGATGGGAGTAAAGTACATGCTGGGATGTGTCTGTATTTGCCATTTACTCTCGCAATCTCTTCATGTACGGAGTTGTGTGGTTCCCATATGGTGATATTCTCCTTGGTCCTCTGACATAGTAGGTAGGTAGTGTAGCAGTTTGTGGCATGGGCTCATCAGATAAGCAGCTAAGTGGATATATATTGACATACATTTTTAATTTTGTATCCTATACCTTTCTCATACGATGTGTAATATGCTTCCCATGTGGTGTTTCTAACCATCATTATATGACCTATTGCTCTATTGTCTTCA
>JABFEA020000017.1:15691881-15712799 GCA_019775915.2 Cyphomyrus plagiostoma | reverse complement strand
CCCAGATATTTTACTGACTTGATGCTATACTCTGACTAAAAAGTGTTCCTTTAATTTTTTTGAGCAGTGTATATATAGTATGTGTGTATTGACATGGACTGTCACCATGTTACATATGTGTATTAAGGATGTAAATCGTTGCCAGTAAGGTGATTCAATTACAATTATTCTTCACATTAGAAATCTGTAACTTCTACCACAATTGAATTTGAGCAATCGATTGTCTTGATAAACTAAAGTCCTATACCTATCCCCAGCCCAGCCCTAACCTTAACCATACGTAACCAAACAAAATACAGGTCTATTGGCATTTTTAGTTTTTTGATTGAGTCACAGATTTTAATAAAACTGAGTTTCCCCTTGTGGGGACCAAAGTCCCCATAACATCAAAATAGTAGATGCCTCATGGCTATCACCCCCTGTGTTTGAGGGAGGGGCTGCCCATTGAGACCGCTACCCTACCCCCTGTGCTGTGCTGGCAGGGCTCCACACCTCCGCTTGATGTCGCAGCCAATCCGCACGCTGCGCTCCGCTTGCCCCACCCCTTCTGGGTGGTGCGCATACCTGACATGCTTGCGCTGTTATTGGCTGATACACCGATGATACTCTAATGACCGTCAGCTCACAGTTACTCTGTTTGACTTGCAGGCTTTGTTCCCTTCACACTCATATTTAGCTGTTTATGCCACAGGTCAAGGTCCCGGGGCCCAACAGGGCCATAGGAGCAGCCCTCAGGGGCCTGTTCACCCCCCCCCAGGCCTGTCTGTTCCTGGGCCGGAACTCCTTTTCCTCCTCTGTTCTATGGCTGCCTGATGATTTGCATGCTACAGCATTCCCCCCCCCAGCATGCCTCACATGTGAAACAGTCTTTACAAAAACACTGCGAGTGTATCTGTGTTTGTGAATGACATCATCCTCCCTCTAGGGGGAGCCAGAGCAAGTCCTACTCACTCACTGAAATAACATTCTTCTTCTCTCTTTTATCTGTCTATGTTTTTCTGTCTATGTTCTCTTTCTATAACAAGCTTGACTTGAATGTAATGTATTGACTCTGGCTCGATAGGCTGTGGCTTGATAATCCAGCTGTTTCTGACTTGAGTTTCTGCAATGGCAAGTGGCCATTGGCAGCACAAGAAAGGCAACAGCGATACGTCGTTAGGTTTTGATATAAAATATCAAATGATCAGAGGCTCTGCTCACAGGGAGGCTGGATTACCAATGGTGAAATGTCTTACAAACAAATTGCTTTTCTCTCCCTTCCACCTTCTATCTGTTTTATCTCTCTCCTTTGCTCTCTGTCGCCCCCTGGAGGTAGTGAAAGTGGGCGGAGTACCCCCAGCTTATCTGCGTATTCAGACGGCAAATCGCCCTCGTCCTCATACGTGCAGGCTCCCAGACATTTCCACATACCAGGTAGGAGCTCCTGGCCTTCATCTCTCTCATACCCCTGGCCGTTGCCCGGTCCGCTTTTTCCAGGGCTGCCAGTTCAGTCTGCTGGTTTATGACTCACATGCTGGTGTGACGCTGACGTGGGTGACGTCTGGGTGTGACGTTGGTAGGGCTCCGAATTCTCCTTCCCTCGCTGTTTTCACCGCATAACCCCCGGCCACCGCTCGTTATGCGGGTGACGCGGAGCTCGTTCCCCCCTCTGGCTCCAGCTTCAACCCATGCTTACCTCTCGTTTGGGTGTGACCACCTCCTAAGATGTGTGTGTGGCCCCACCGAGCAGTGACATCACACCCTACAGGCATCCCCTAAGATGTACCTCACCGCATGGA
The DNA here is from genome assembly GCA_019775915.2 of Cyphomyrus plagiostoma. Lineage (NCBI taxonomy): Eukaryota > Metazoa > Chordata > Actinopteri > Osteoglossiformes > Mormyridae > Cyphomyrus > Cyphomyrus plagiostoma. The sequence continues at coordinate 15,711,021 of JABFEA020000017.1, read as the reverse complement.
CTGGTGGGACAGCAATGGCAAAGCAAGTCATTATCTTCTTAATTTGCCATTAATTATTGTAACTTAAGGGTTTGCATGTGGTCTGCCCCCCCCCACCCACCCACCCACCACCCATGAGGGAGAGTCCGTAAAAAAAACACAGTTTAAATTAACACATATGTCTTTATTTAAATGACTCATGTTTCTGAAGTGAGATTAGTGTATTCTATGGCAATACTTCCCGAGTGCTTATGATCACGCTTTGATCCTCTGAAATCCGAGATAAATTACATTAACTCGCGATGGAAACGTTTCGTCAATTATTTTAAGAGCTGTGCTCATCTCGAAACACTGTAACTCCCTGCTAGCCGGCTGGTTCTGGCCCGATACATGTGCTTTAGTTTTTCTTGCATGTATTTTCTCATTCTCCAGGCAAAAAACCTGGTTGGGACAGTTTGGTTGGGAAGTGGGTGTAAAAGCCATCCCTGTCTTTTAATACGCTTTTCGCTGAAAGGTGCCCGGAAGTAACGGTGATATTAATAGACAGTGGTGAGTGTGTCCCGTTTCATGGTGCCTACTGTATCTCCTCACCTTCTCAGAGTGGACCCCTTCATCGCCAAAACAGGTGGACTCACTGCCTCTCATTGTCTCTGTGCCCCCCCCCCCCCTCTGCTTCTCTCGTCCATCTTCAGAAACTATGGTAAAAGATAATATCTATAGGAAGCCCCCTATCTACAAACAGCATGGTACAGTCCGCTCTCCTTCTCCAGCCGTTCTCTGCACGCCGCGCCTGTGTCCGCATGCTGCCACCATAGTCCACCTCTGCAAGAGCGACTCTGACATCCACTTCCGTTTCCTCACCCTGAGCTGTGCTTTTCCAGATCTGCCCTCGTTTACTCATGCCTGGCTGGCCTTGCGGGTCAACATGTCACACTCATAGGTTTGAAAAAAATTTCCCATGATCCCCACGGTACAGACCAAACTCCATCTCCTATATCCCCTATATCCATCGTCCCCTTTATTTGGGCAAGAATTGCTGTAGCTCGAGTGAGGAACACGCCTTCCACTCCCCGGTCTTTGATGTGACACAGTTTGGTGACTCTGTTTGCCTGCTCTGTTTGCATCGTGTTCCTGGTCTGTGTGTGATTGTAGTGACTGTTGGTATGATCTGCTCGGTACTCTTTCGGTTAATCTGATTTTTTCCCTTATCTTCTGTGGAATTTTCTTTTGAGTTTTTACTGTTATTAAAGGACGTACGACACAGTGGTGCTGTAGTAAGACATTTGATTGCATTGCCCTATAATAAATGTCAAGTTTATTCTTAACGAGAATGCGATCAAAATTGGTAGTGTGATGCAAGGGAAGGTAACAGGGTTAAATCCCAGGAAGCGTGTTGCTGACGTGCTCTGGGAAGCATAACTGGTGTCAGTTGAATGGCTAAGTGTGTGTGTAACTAGCTCTGTGTGTTTTTAATTTGCAGAAAAAGGTTCACACTTTAAAATACAATATGCCATTGGAAGTAAATATTGTTTGTATTTAAATGCATGACTTGCTAATAATTGGATAATAAGTAAATTTTGTGTGTAATTAGCGGCTGTGATGGACGTGTCCCTGGATGTCTGTAGCGTTCGCTAACATAGCTGGTCGTGACGCTGATGGTGCCCACGATTCCTGTGTTTCCCTTCTCAAGGTGCATGATGGGATCCTGTCTGTACTTCCTGAATGTCGGACATAGATGTGCATCACTGCATAGAGCATGGTGCTTTTGTGGTGTGGGGCGCGTAGCTCAGTAACTGTTCGCTCTGCGTTGACAGTGTCAAGGGCGTCCTGGCAAGATGGGGACGAGGTGGACAGAAAGGTAGGTTGGGGGGGGGAGGATCTGCTGGCTGTATTGTGTTTTTTTTTATAAATCATTTTATAAACCTATGCAGATAATACAGAGCAACAGGCCCTGGGGGTAATGGGGGGGGGGGGGAGGCTAGTCACATATCTGAAATAAACAAGTACATATAGTTACAGACCTCAGAAATAATTTTATGTGGAGGGGAGCTGTGTAGGGATTGTGTTTTGCTTGCATGGTTAATGAAGGACACCAGGCCAGCTGACGTCCCTAAGTACAGAAAGCCATCATGTCAGGGGAAAGCACCAGCCACGGCTTGTTTGGCATGTGTGAGCAGGCTGTTTGGAATGAGCAGTCTCACATCCACTAGCTGTGACGTCATGCCGCTGCTTCATTGTCCCTAATTTGGCCTGATTTGGCTGCAGGCCAAGTCAAGTTGGATGAACCTGAAGAGCGATATTGATGGACAGTCAGGGCCTGAGTATATGGACCCCAGGACATCCACACGGAGTCTGCCCACTGACAGCAACATGGCCAGTAAGTACCAGCCCACTGACAGCACCTTGCCCAGTAAGTACAGATCTACTGACATTTCCTGCGCTGGTAATTCTCCGTCGAGGTCATGTGACCGGCTGCTTCCTGCCCAAGTCCAGTACTTTAACTGCAGCGCCACCTGCTGCTCAGCTAATTTGTCAGTTGCTCTTCTCTCATCTGCTAAGCTGCTCTGCAGGCGACTCATTCACATCGGTCATTATTTACCATGCGTTTCCCCCGTCTGCAGATTTCCCGTACAACAAGTCAGCCTCGTTGCCGGGTTACGGCAGAAACGGGATCTACAAGGTGAACCCCCGGGGTCTCCCATCTCGGACCGTGTCCTCCATGTTGGGTTTGGGCGTCTCGTATGGAGGAAAGCGACGACTGAGGAGTGACTCTGTGCCATTAAGGGCCTTGGGGATCGCAGCGGTCTAGCTGCAGGCGGGTGGGGGGCTTAAAAGTGGCGTCAATACTGCTGAGGGGGTTTTATAGGCTACTGAGCGGCGGGAACGCCACAGACTTGCGGAGCACGGCTGCCAGGCGTGCCAGGGAGCCACCTCCCCCGCACGCCACGCGGTGCGCTCCTTAGCCAACTGGCCGGGGAGCCTGGAATCGAGCAAAATGGCGATGGCTGACTCTGGAGATCTGTACATCATACATCATCCGCGAACCGGGTGGCTTAAGAGTCAAAATGCTGCAGTCCCCATTTGACTGTGAAAAGATGTTGCAATTACTGTAATTTCTCCTTTCAAGGCTCCCTGAGGCTTTAGGGTTCCAGATGAATTCAGATTTACAAAATAAAAATAAAAAATACATTTTTACAGTTTTTTAATGTAATGTTTTATTTGATATTGCTCCACTTTTTAAAAATTGTTTCCTAGTTTCATGTTCTTCTGCATGGCTGCTGTGTAGAAGTCTGGGTGGTTGCACAGGGCTGCCAGTAGGTGTCGCTTTATCTCAGTTATCACCAGGTGAACCTCTTACAGAGGTATATGGGCATTATAAATCAAATCATTCACTGTTCCCTCGGCATCAATTGCAAGTGATCGCCCTGGAATGCCTACACTTCTGTTTACTCACTGAACAAATGCTTTTCTGCAAAGTGACGTATGTGAGGGAAAATCAGAATGCAGGGTTCGCGTCCCTGGGATTTGAACTCTAGACATAGACATAGGTCCTTAACTAACTAAGCAACACCACATTTAACCTTTGAACCTTGACCTCTTTTTAATTGGCTCAGATGGAAGTGCAGTCCTTGGTCCCTAGTCTTCTACATGATGGTCTGTTTAATTATGGACACAATTAATCAGCATAACTGAAGGGGGTAGGAAGGATCGCAGGATGGGGCAACTTATGAATGAACCACAGGCTTTCTGAACCGTCCATGTCCCTCTCCGGCAGGCCTCTGACCTCGCTGAAGACAGCCCAGACCAGGACTCCAGCTGGGGCATGAGAGGTAGGGTGTCGGCTCCCTGGGTCTAGACCCAACACCCCGCCTGTGTCCAGCAGCAATCTGTCTAGGCCAGCAGTCGGCAACCTATTCAAAGCAAAGAGCCATCTTATCCTAAATGTCTGAGACAGGATTTACAAAGTGCCGCAATGGATAGAGAAAAGGGTTTGAGACACGACTTTTTTATGCGATATCAGTATATATGCATTTCACACAGAAACAAAACTTCAAGTACTTAGAAAAATAAAGAAAAACAATTTTGGGGCAGGGAGGAGGACTCTGTCTTAAATCACTCGGATGCATAACAGCGCAGAGGTGACTAATATCATTATATCGTTCAGTTCTGTAACAAGTCGTCACCCTCATCCCTTCTTTCTGAGTAAAGTTCGTTTGGCTCTGCAGTCGTCTGCCCTTCACTCTCCACTGCGCTACTTGTAACTGTGCTGACTGAACACCGCACAATATACTCGCGAACCACAGGTTGCCCACCCCTGGTCTAGGCCCATAAAGGCTTTGTTTGAAAGATAGAGGCCCAGTCCTGATGAGTTTCCCATTTGCCAAGTTCTGACACATTTTGGAAAAACAAACTGAAAACCTATTTGTGTGCACAGCACCCATTACAGGATTTGTATCGTGGTCTCGCTCCCTGTCAGTAATGTGCTATGGCATCTCTGTCTTCTCTCTTTCAGAGTACAAGGTGAGGGACGTCACTCACAGGAGCGAGAGGGGTGTGGAGGCGTGGTCAGGTGTAGGGGGCGGGATTTGAGCATGCTACTGCCACGGCGGACGTGTGGTCAGGTGTAGGGGGTGGGATGGGAGCATGCTGCTGCCACGGCGACCGTGGGGTCAGGTGTAGGGGGCAGGATGTGAGCATGCTGCTGCCACGGCGACCGTGTGGTCAGGTGTAGGGGGCGGGATGGGAGCATGCTGCTGCCACGGCGACCGTGTCCTGTTTCTCAAGCTCTTTGTGTGTGTGTGGTACCCAGGTGTACCCCTACAATGTGCTGGCAGTGACAAACCGGGCCCGGGTGAAGCTGCCCAGGGACGTGGACAGGACCAGGCTGGAGGTACGGTGCTCACTGGCTGCAGGGTGTGTTTATTGCACCCCGCTCTGCAATAGACCATCTGCAGAGACAGACTTTCCAAGAGAATAACTCTCTGAGGCCTTCCAGGACTCACTCAGGGAGGGCCTTCTCCCCCTTTTCCTCCCCCATCATTGGTTACAGTGGCACTAGACTCCAGCCCAGCTGGATCCTATGGTGTGTTAGTTGTATGGATAGATGTCTCCATTGACACTCAAAGGGCAGCTGAGATGAGAGATGGCTAAATGAAGCTTGGTGAACCATCTGCTGTATTTTTTGACCTCACTAGATGGCGCTATTGTTTTGCTTTAGGATATGCTTTGTGCCCTATTTTGAACAGAGAGCACCATTTAATGGGGTCAAAAAATACAACAAGCGATTCATGACACTTCATTTGTCCATCATTACTTTAGTCATGTTGTACGAACAGTAATCAGCATTAGGGAGGTTTAAGCCGAATAGTGCCCAGGTAACACTATTGTGCAAAGTGCTGCACATGTCTCCGTACAATATCTTCTACAAATTCTGTAGGGCAAATGGAGCAACAGGCAGGGCGGGTGGTTGGGAAAAGTGGTCTAGTTAGTCGTTCAGGAGAGTCACATGGTTCTCTGAGAGTATTCCAGAAAAAAATCCACTTAAAACGCAAATATGTTTCTGAATTCCGTACGCTTCCTAAATTGAAGATGGTTTTAAAAAATAGTTTAAACCCCCATTTCCGGGAATGACTTCACTAATACATAATTGTGATTAAAAAAAATTAGCTGGCGGTTGGCAAATTAGTTTATTTTATTCACTTATGAGAATTTCAGTCAAACTGCACTTTTAAGTTTTGCCTGTCTCCAGCTGGAGAAACACCTCCCGCATGGGTTGGTGGTCTGCACACTACACCCGGGACCTTAATGGCCTCTGGAAGACAGAAAATCAGCACCAGAAGTCTCCAGTCTTTGTCCAGCAAGCTCTTCATAAACCATCCAACACACTCATGTGTTTTTTGACTGGACCACTAATAACGTTAATTAACAAACTGCGCTGATGGTGAAATAATGAATTATTTCATTAATAAATACATGAAATGGCTGAGCTGTCTCTGAGGAGAGGTTTGGAAACTGAAACGGTGTTCGTCTCACTATCCATCAAGAAATCAGTAACTTTTTGGAGAACAGAAGAATTATTTAGCTCTTAATTTGCATATGTTCTACTGCTAAATTGTTTTTCTTCCTGGGCAAATAAATACCTACTATAAAGATGAATAGCCTTGAACATTTTGTTTGACTGTCTTTTGCATACCATGGTAGCTCCTCTGCAGAAAGAATACTAGAATGTTCTAGATGCTGGATCTCCCCATTGAAGCGCTTGCCACATCCTGTCATGTTTATGCATCCACTTCCTGTCTCGTCGTCTTTTCAGCGCCACCTGTCTCCTGAAGACTTCCTTCAGGTCTTTGGCATGACCATCGAGCAGTTTGACCGCCTGGCTCTGTGGAAGAGGAACGACATGAAGAAGAAGGCCTACCTTTTTTAGCAGCTTGGTTGCAAGCAAAACAAAAAATAAACAACAGCAGAGGAAATGTCAAAGCACCACTGTGCTGCTTGGTGCCTCCTGTTAGGTGTATAGGGAGGGGGTGCCCAGGGAGTCATTCAAGGGCACGGAACGTTCTGGCAACGTTGCCTCTGCACGGGAGCGGGTTGTCCTAGCCGCTTCCGTTTGCTGACAACGTTACAAGAATGTTTCTAGATGACTGGGAGATACTGCCTTTGCATGGCCGGCCGTCCTGTTCCATCTCCCTCCTGTGTGATTTCTGACCCTTGCTTTCTCACTGTTCCTGGGCAGGGCCGATGCCCAGGCCATCAGCGGCCACTCTCACCACGAAAACACGACGTGTGCAGCTTAAATACATCATTGTTACAACACTAGTTTAGCTTACAGCAGTTGCAGACCAGATAAACTGTAGGACAGCATGCTGAGGCCAAAGAACTGGTCAGGATGTCAGTTATTCAGGGGTTATTTTATGCAAACGATTCTCAAAGCACCTTATGTTTGCTTCATCATGACCTTTTGAATGAATGTTGCAAGTTCACTTTTTTGCTAGGTAACCTATCTGTGCATGAGACTGGGCTCTTTCATGCTATTCTAGAGGCCTCAGAATCAGTGACGGGCAAATGAAGCTTTATGGACCGTTTGCTTTTTGAACCCACTGGATGGCACCTTTGGTTTGCTTTGAGCCCTCTTATGAACAGAGAGCACCATCTAGTGGGGTCTGAAAATACAACGAATGGTTCATGAAGCTTCATTCATCCATAACTACAGAATCAGTTAAGCTGGAGAACGTGAAGGACATTGAATCACAGGGGAGTGAGTGACACACTTCCTGTCACATGGCAGACCACCAGTCACAGGGAAGCCTTAACTTTGCAGTTGCCAGTGTTCACAGTCAAATTCAAGGTGGTCACAATTTGAAACCTATGACTCATATTTTTTAAGGCACTGGTGGTGAACGGTTTTCATTCTTTATGCCGAAATTATTTTTATACTCTATTTTTGTCTTCAGAAAAAGGTCAATATGACAGTGACAGCAAGTGATTCAATTATGTATCGATTTCATAAAGCCAAGATTAGGTTTGTTTTTAGGTTGATGCATTTTTCTCACAAAGCAATACATGGTGTTCTATTCCGTCCTGTTTAAGTTATACATTATCGTCATTCACATATTTTTTTCTGGTAGGGATTATCTTGTACATATTTCCCCTGCAACTGCCTATAATTTAATATAAACTGCCAGGCAGAAGGCAGAGATTACAGTTATATTCGCTAACACTGGATGTTTCCATTTTAACAATGAATATTTTAGGGTCTGTAATCTTGACATGCTTATTGTTGTAGAGTTTACAATAAATTTGGCCTTTCCAAGTATTTGCATGAAAGAGAGATGGCGATCTCTACAAAGTTATCCTCGTGGTGTTATTTACTAAAGAAACGATAATACAGAAGTTTGCATTACATATATTTGTCTCCTGATTTTGCAGTTTAATTTAGGTATGACTTGTAAGACAGCTTTGCTTTGTGTCTCATAAAACTGTAATGGAGAGAAAGTAGACGCTGAATTTGAGACATAATCTGGGGAAATTGCTGCTGTTTATGATACTGTGGAGAAGTTGAATAGATGGTGACGACGTTGTGTGATTCTGCATCACATATGGGCCTCCATTTGCACTCCCCCTGCCCCCCTTTCCCCCCCTATACATGCCCATACACTTTTTTGATTTTTGGAATCTTTTTCTTTAAACATGATCTGTTGTTGTCAGAAAGTCACCTAAAACAGCCTTCAGAATAAAGCTATAACTCATAAAGTATTAAAGTGCATTTCGGGCTGCTCGTGCAGGCTGACTGGGTGGGTTATGAGGCGTCCTGCATGCTGTTGTATGGTGCTGCTGTGTCTCGATGACACAGAGGCAAGATCAGTGTAGTGTGCGTCCACATTCTCTATCAGGGAAGCCTTGTCATACCCTGTTAAAGTGTCTCATGAATTCTAGCGTTGCTGGATTCCTGTGGGGCTGTGCTGTTTGAACAGCTGTAGAGACAGAGGGCTGGCACTCCATGCTAAGGCTGTATGCCTGGCACATTGCCAGACAGCCCCCTTCTTCCCTGACAGAAACTGCCTTCTCACCCAGAGACAACAGGCGCCCCCTAGAGGAAGCCAATTTATATTTCAGTGGACTAAGAATCCCCGGCGCTCCCCAAATGCATATTTTGCTTTTATTACTCTTTTAAATTGGCTATCCAAAACAAACAATTCTTTATAGTACTTTCCAGAAAGACAGCTGAGGAATATCCATTGTTTTGTTTTTACAGATTACCTGTTAGGTTGTAAGATAAGTGAATGGTAAACTGGACATTTTTGTAATGTTTTTGTTATTAGTTTATCGTTTATATGCATTAACCTGACATGGAAAAAAACACTGGTACACATGGAAACTTAGGGAGAGATGATGCTAGTTGCTAACATTACCTGGATTTTTATATTTTGCCACCAACTGCGTATGATTTTTCCCCTTATTTTTCTCGATAGTGACACGCGGCTTAGGTGACGTAAGGCTGTTGGCAGCACCGTGTACTTGTGTCTAAGTCCGTGACTGAGGAGAGGCCACGACATCGCCCTGCGCTGTTTGTCGATTTAATGTAAATGTGCTCCGATAACCCTTCAAGTTCTGCTGTAACTAAGCCTTTTTTTTTTTGCTTTGCTGGTTTGCTAATGTCCATCTTTAAAATAAATGTTTCATTCAGTACCTCTTTCCTTGTGTTTTCGTGTCTGTGCCCATATTTTAAGGACTCGCTGAATAAACACCACTGGCTGAAACAGAAAACATTAACAAACCGATGAAGTATGTGTAGTGGGATCTTTTTTTTAATTATGCCGTGAAATCTATGCTGTAGAACAAGGAGTTTTAACTAGGCTTCTTGGTGTCTTTTTTCCGCACCACATTATATTGCAATGTTACAGTCAACGCCCTAAGTCATATTTCCAGCTGTAATAGAAAAACATTAGGTTCAGCCTTGACTTCTCAAACAAAAGCTTTGAATAATGTCCTCTAGTGGATACAGAACACAAAAAAGTCTTTTGTTTTTATCTTCTTTTTTTTTTCATCCTTTGCTCCTGTTTAATTCTTTTCTGAAAATACGTTTATTGTAAACTTCTATACCAATACTTCCCCCGTACAGCAGCTCACATTCTCCGCTATCTATGTCTACCTTATCCTTGGATTTTACAGCTGAAAAAAATATATGAATCATATTCTTTGTTACACAGTTACCGTGCAATACTTGCTTAGAATTTTTGGTATTGCCGGATTCCCACAACCGGTAATCATAAAAAAGCACACATTGCTAGAGCGCAAAGTCTGGGGGAAAGGAGCCAACAAAATTAGATATTTTCATTGAAGTAAAATGTTTTATTCTTATTCTTTTAGTTCTTTATTCTTTTAGTTTACACTGGTTTCAAAATGGCACATATACTCTGCTGACAATAATTCAACAGTTAAAGCACAATACGATATAAAAATATTCAGATGACAGTAGCTTTTTATTTCAGAGTTTATTAAATCCAGTGATAGACTCATGGCCCTCAAAAAAGCGATCATTCAGCTATTACACGATTTGCTTTCCAATTTCTACGCTCAATAGGAAAAGGAGGGGGGGTTCACTGGAGCAGCTGATTGGCTTGTTTTTTTTTCAGTATGGCTTTTAAGTGGACTTTTCATCCGTCAATCAAACTCGGCTCTCAGACGCGATTGGCCGACATGCATGTTAATTAGACTTCATTCTGACAGTTCCATTGCTGAATTTAAATGCCCGTGGTGGCAAGATCTGGATGCGCACATCGGAAGGGATTCTATTGTCAGAGAGCTGGGAGAAGCACTAAAAGCACAAGGGAGTTAGTGGAAAAGGTGAGTGGTGCTTCTTCAGATCCTTTGTTTGTTGCTTCCACTATAGTAGTGTTTTTATGCGCTTATATAAATAAGCAATTTAGGATTTCAGAAGCATATTATGACTTTATAATGATAAATAGTCCACTGTTGTTGGCAAATAGAAATAAAATTGTGCCCCATTTCACAAATAAAAGCAGCAAAGTTAGGTTTTGCAGATAAATATAAAAGGAATGGTTATAAAAGTGGTTTGAATGGCGTGCATCTTGACCTGAAATTTACAGGTAAGTTATAATTTACCCTTCTGTATGCGCACCTTTTTCTACTGCTTTTGTCCTGCATATTTGTCTTAGATTCAAATCAGCATGAAATCTCAACATGCATAAAACTATTGCTGTCTAAAACAACGCTGTGCAGGGCGTACCTGTAGTTTGTTGCAAAACAGGACACAAAGACTGTTTGGTGCAACGGGGACAAAAGTGGCGGTGTGATGATGTATGGGCTGATGCTAATGATCTCCGATGCCGCCGGCCCTGGGGGGGGTGGGGGGGGGTGCAGTCTTCATTAAGCCACAGCAGCGGGAGATGAGATCAGCTGGCGTGCTTGTGACGGGGGCTGTCCCAACTTGGGGGGGTCAGAGTGGAGTGGAGGCATAGTGGTATTACTGTAAAAAATGCAGCCCGTATATTTTTGGGTACAATAACAGAATGTTGATTTGTGGTGTATTGTTGGTGAATTGGCGGACATTTTTGTATATTGTCCAAAGGGATATTACAATGGACAACATCCTTTGCTCCTGTTTATTCCCAGAATGCGCGCCGCCGTATGGGATTTCCTCAGTGTTCTGAAAACCGAGCCAGCTGGCCACGGTTCTGGCTCAACAATGAAAATGAAAATGCTCTATTTTGAAACGCAGGAGCCTTTAGCTGGTCCCTCTGGGATACTGACACAGAGGCATTAAAGTACACATTGCACGTTTTGACAGCCTCTTTACATTGATAACTTGAGTTAAAATTATATTAGTTGATGGAGAGGAAGGTCGTCGCTTCCACATGCGTCAGCCTGCTTTTGATGATTGAAAATATTATCGCCATAGGAATACCCATTCATCTTCTGGCTAATAGCAGGTGCCGTAAGAGCTTTACTGAATGTAGGAGCTCCAGTGCGTACCGCCGAGACGTCAACTGTAGGTAAAGTGCTCCCTCGTGACCCCTGCTGGCAAATGATGTTCCTACTTCAAATGAAATATGAATACATTTACAATACGATTGTTTAGCAGACATTTAACCAAAGCGATATAGAATAAAGAGAGCACGGTCATCCAGTGCCTTGCTCTTACCCATGGGATTTGAGCCAGCAACCTTCAGAATATACACAAAAAACTTTAACCTGCAGAGCTGCACATCGTCCAGTTTGGGTGTTGGATATGGATCTGGTTTCGTTCGTGCTTTGTGACTAGTGAGTTAGTGATGGATTGTTAGTGTGCAGCAGGGGTGGAGTGCAGACCGTTCCGATGCCCCAACCCCCCCCCCAGGTGAAATGTGAACTTATGCCAGCGGGGCAGAGCTTAGTGATCTCAGTGGATTCTTATCAGTGAGCGTGATTTGTTTCAGATGCTGGAGTCTAGTACAGTGAGTCTTCATGTTACCACGGCTGATATTTAATCCTAATGGCTCCGGGAGCCCCCGGCAGCTGGTGTCATTGTCCTCAGCATATCGATGCTGTGAGCGATAATGACATCATAGCTCTGGGACGTCTGTGTTCCCAGGGATGAGGTGAGGGTCGCTGGTGCCTCTTCTGATTTCAGCGTGAACACACGTGTCGTTTTTTTTGATGGGTTATAAAGTTTTGCTCTGTTGGAGATGAGTTTGCTGTTTTCAGTCCTATGTAGATGCTCTCACACACTTTCCTCATGGGGGTCAGGGGAGTATTTCAGCCCAGGCATACCCCCCGGAACCACCTTCATTTTTGGGCGGTTAGATTGTTGTGTACAGCCCTGGATTACTCTTGCCACCCAGTTTGTTGATTAGGGGGAATTTTGCATCCTCTCTGTCAAATTCATTGATCACTTGCTCCTTACTTAGCTGGCTGCAGTTTGCACCCATCGTGTTCATGGGCTTATCTGGGGCTGAAATGAAAAAATATTTTACTTGCTGTATGTATAAGTAAGTATTCCATCTTATCCTCCTGTGAAACACAAGCCGCCATTTGCCTCTAGTGAGGTTGATGGTCACTCTGCCAGCCACAGGATGTGAACCAGCAACCTTCCGGTAACAAGCACAGGAGCCTGAGTCACAGAGCCACACGTTGCCCTCAAACTTAATGCATTGCAGCTGGGATATGGATGATTTTTTAAAAATAAGACGAGAAAAAAAAAAACTGCCATCAGCTTTTGGGTCAACTGATGTCTGTCTAATTGTCTGTATATCTGTCTGCCTGTGTGTGTGTGTCTGTATACCTATATGTGTGTGTCTGTTTGTGTGTGTGTGTCTGTATGTCTGCCTGTGTGTATGTGTGTCTGTCTGCCTGTGTGTGTGTGTGTGTTTGTGTGTCTGTATGTCTGCCCCTGTGTGTATGTGTGTGTGTGTGTGTGTGTCTGTGTGTGTGTGTGTCTGTATGTCTGTATGTGTGTCTGTGTGTGTGTCTGTATGTCTGCCTGTGTGTGTCTGCCTGTGTATGTGTCTGTGTGCGTCTGCCTGTGTGTGTCTGTCTGTGTGTCTGCCTGTGTGTGTGTGACAGAGAGAGAGAGAGAGTTAGTTAGTTGCTCACTGGCTTGTCAGTGATCCGGACCCGGACTGAGGGGACATGGGGGGGTCACAGACCTCCCTTATCATGCATGCAGGTTTAATGGATGGCTGCCCAGCTCCATGGGGAGTGGACCCAGCTGGTGAGGGCAGCTTTGCCCCACCCCCTCCGCTTCATGCTTTACTCTTTTTTTCTCCATTGCCCCCCCCCGCCTGTGATAGCAGTGCCAACTGAGGCATCGTGGTCACTGTTAAAACACACCCACCCCCAGGAGCACAGCGCAGGGGCGCAGGCGTGTCCTGGCCAGTGCAAAGGGATTGATAATTACACACGTTTGGAGGAGGGACTGAAGCAAAGGAGTAGCACCCCATAGCTGACATGAACCCTACACACAGAACCTCAGATCCCCCGAGGTGCCTGGCTTGGCTGTCCACTCTGGAGGAGGAGGGGGGACGTCGGACTCCCCCCACGCTTGGTCAGATTACCCGTTCATGCTGTGGGGGAGCAGCACCGCGCGGTAACTTGCCCGTCCTTTCTGAGCGGCCGCCGTGCTGTTTCTGCCCACACTCTCCACTGGGTGTCCGAATCTGCCTTCCCGTCATGGCTGCCCTCCCCGTTGTCTGCAAGCCAAGATGGAACTTGTTACGGCCCTGGATGCATGTCAGTGGCTAAGGGAAGTCATATGTGCTCACTGTGCTGGGATCCCCTCAGGGAAGTGTCTCTCTCTTCTTCCTTTAACAAGAGGAAAGCAAGACCTTATTACCGTAATAACCCAGGATGAGAGTCACTCAATCTGGAGGTATAGTGCTGTGAACTCCTGAGTTAAAGTTCCCTTATTCTGTTTTATAATTCATGTCTCAAACAGAAATCTGCATGTCCAGCTTCTCAAGAGATAAACAATGGATAAGCAGGGCCAGTCTTACTCTGTCTCTCTCCTAAAGACTTTTTTTAGAGATATTGTATTAAAATATTGTATTAAATATTGTATTTGTATTATTATTGTCGTATTGTATTAAAATACTTTATATATTTATGCAATTTCAGGATCCCTTGTAAATATCATGAACATAGACAAGGGGGTATTCCAGAAAGCAGGATTTCTCAGTTAGCTGGTTTAACTGAAACTCTGATCATGACTTCTAGATTATGTCGGAGCTTTTCCATTGGATAATCGTGATTTGTAGCTTAAGTTAACTCAGCCAGCTGAGATATGTAGCTTTGTGCCTAGAGTAGTGATGGCAGCACACTTGCCCTGTGCTTGGAGTTTGCGAGGAGATCCAGGTAAGCACAAGGAACACACTGCGGTTCAGACTGATTATCGTAGACATGCGAGAGCTCAGTGATTCTCTAAATATCCGTGCGTGCATTCCCTGTTATATAAGAGCAGTTTAATTATGCATGCAGTGCCCCTATGAATAAAGGCGACTGCAGCTCTTATTGAATTGCAAGCGTTTGGTGGCCTGTAGAAGGATTCGGAATGCTTCTGATCTGCACGTCAAAACGTAAAGTACTTGGAGAAATGACACTGGAGCAGCCCACCAGCTGTGCTCTGCCAAGCAGGAAGCAGAGGGATGGGGCCTAGCGGGGTGGCGTGGAACAGCCCTTCGTAAGCCAGCGGTGGCCTGGCTTCTGCTCTCAACACCACTCTCACATGCCCAGTCCTGTTAAGAGGCAGTCTGAAAGAATCCCAATCTAATTACTGTAATCAATCCCATTAGACTCGAACAAAGGAGGACTTCAATGACGGGTGCGAGTGACTTATACCTTCGTCTGCTTTTCCTGGAGCCGTGCTCCATAAAACAGTCAGACCGCATTGCTCTGAGGCAAGTAGAAGCCATTAACGCAGTGAGAAGCTGAGCTGGGCCTGACTTCCTGTCTGGGCTGATCTAGCCAGAGTGTTTGTTATAGGCAAAGGCACTGTGGATATAGACCAGGGAGATCCCCCCTGCCACTGTACCTAAATGGGACAGAAATTGGTATTTCTTTTGTGCTTTGTAAATATGACAGGTGCTGGTTCATACTGGTGCTGGTGTATCGCTCTTCACTACCAGGTGAGTGTTTACCAGTTCTAGTACAGGGGGAGGGGTAACTGGAATGGTGTTTGACTTTGACCAATTCAATTCAATTCAATTCAATTTTATTTATATAGCCCTTTTAACAACAGTCATTGCCACAAAGCACTTTGCATATAACTAGCTTGAACCCCCACCAAGCAAGCCTGAGGTGACAGTGGCAAGGAAAAACTCCCTCTAGCAGGAAGAAACCTTGAGAGGAACCAAGACTCGGATGGAGAACCCATCTTCCTCTGGGCGACCGAGGTGCGTGAAAATGTACTCACATTAACAGTAGTATAAGATTAATGATTAAGTTATCATTTTATAGAAGTTAAAATTTAATAGTCTGCAGGTGTTGTTGCTTCAGCCGCATGCTAAGATCCACTCAGTAACATTAAGCTGAAGTTGGTTTGGTATTAAATTGGAATTCAGACCACTGTCTTGTCCAGTATGCCAGAATACCAAGCTGAACACTGGTCAAAACCATGAGAGTCACCAAGTTGCAAAATTGCTGAGAGTTAATGTTCTTTGCAGTGGGATGCTTTTAGGTCAAATCGAGATCAGTCCCTGAGAAGTCGGTTAGATAGAACAATATTTGCAGCTCAGAAAGAGCACAGGGACACTTTTATGGGCTGTTTTATTGGTGGGGTGAGCTAGATTTCTGTCGTGAGAGGGAATCCAGCTAATCAAAGACAGCAACACACACTCTGTAAAGGAAAGGGGGTGTTTCCGCATCTGGAGGATAGAGATCCAGCCCTGGGAGCAGTGGCAGGTAAGCCCCAAACTGTGGAACACCCAACAAACTTTGCACTGTTGTGCTAGTGTGAAAAATGGTTTGCTGGGCGTTAATACCGAAATATCCTGTCAGGGTAAGGTTAAAAGGGCCATGAGTGTGGCTTGTTGTGCTGGGCGAGATTATGGCAGGGGAACAGGAAGTAGGGTGTTCCAACAAAAAGAAACAGGAAGCAAGTTGGAGACTTTGGAAGGAGACAGGAAGTAGGGTGGGAACTCTGTTGGGTTTTGGTTGTTGACATACCGGGGGATCTGCTTTTTCCCCACCTTTATTACCATGTCAGTAAACAGGGTGTTCCAGCTCCATCTCTTGACAAGGGGGGCGGGGGCGGGGGCATGGATGACATGCCTGGGGAGTTTATAGAGAGCATTGGACCACATCTCACAGCTACATGATTGTGTTTGTTCAGTCCAGCCCCGGGAAAAGATAGGAGGGTAGAGGTGCCTGGATTTAAAGAGACTTTAAAGACAATGGCCTTGAAAGAGAGAGCTGGAGAATTACGAGGGCTGGTGGCATTACGGTTGGACCATCAAGAATCTTTCTGAATCATTAATGCTTCATTTTCCCATAATGCCGTGGGCAGAACGCGGTGTGATCAGGAATGTGATTGGTGCGTGACATGTGAGCGTGCATGTTTCAGGAGCATGACCCCTCAGCACAGGAGAGCTTCTCCGTGCTTCATGCCAGCCTGAACGAACCTTAATCATCACCTCTGACTTGCCACAACAATTAATCTCATTTGTCTTTTTTGGCTGGAACTGCATCATACTAGGAGAAATTAAGTCTTCTTTCTCAATAAGCACAACAATATATTAAGGAACACCCCCCACATATGTCAGGGTGTCACGGAGGATTAAGCCCAGATCCGTTACTAGAGTAACCTCCCCCCCTCAGCTCTGACTGATGGAAACCATTCCACAGGAAACCATAGCAACAGACCGCGATGAGGACAGCCAGACAAAGCCCAGGCTGGGATGACAGTGAGTGTTTCCACTGCTGTCCCGTCTGGCCGTTGTGAACGACGGGGCTGTTGTGCCCAGGAGTGAACAACAACACAAAGAGCAGAGCCGCTAATGTGCAAGAGCGGGCCATTATGAACCAAACACAGCACACTCTGATGCCCCAGTTTAAGCGCCAATTACAGTAACACTTGAGTTATTGTGAGGGGAGCAGCCTTGCGCCTTGTGCTTCCTGGAGCAGGCATCAGGTCCACTTGACTGTCCACTAGGGTGTTAATGATGGTAGGAACGTATTTATGTATGAGATTGGGGGCGGGAGAAGACCCTGAGGGGACACCAGGCCAGTGCCCTCAGACAGCTGGGGAAGTGTAGGCCACCTGGGATTCCCAGGCACATGGGGACATGCAGACAGTTCTTTCTCAATCCCTCTCTTCTGGGCTTGCTCAGATTAAGGTTTGGGCTTTCAGCTGCATAGGGTTCGGGTTCAGTTTGGGCCATCAGTTGCATAGGGTTAGAGTTCAGTTCGGGGTTTCAGATACATGGGGTTAGAGTTCAGTTTGGGCTTTCAGCTGCATGGGGTTAGGATTCAGTTTGGGCTTTCAGCTGCGTTGGGTTAAGGATCAGTTCGGGGTATCAGCTGCATAGGGTTCGGGTTCAGTTTGGGCTTTCAGCTGCATGGGGCTAGGGTTCAGTTCGGGCTTACAGCTGCATGGGGTTAGGGGTCAGTTTGGGCTTTCAGCTGCATGGGGCTGGGAGCAGGTCGGGCTTTCAACTGCATAGGATTCGGGTTCAGTTCGGGCTTCAGCTGCATGGGATTTGGGATCAGTTTGGGCTTTCAGCTGCATAGGGTTTGGGTTCAGTTCGGGCTTTCAGCTGCATGGGGCTGGGGACAGGTCGGCTTTCAGCTGCATAGGGTTTGGGATCAGTTCAGGCTATCAGATGTAAAGGGTTACCATTCAGTTTAGGAGTTCAGCTGCATAGGTTGAATTGAGTTGTGCCAGTTACAAAGAGCTGGCTACTTTCTCTGCACATTTCATTCATCTGGCAGACTCTTGACTTTCTGTTTTTGAGTGCTAATCGCACTATGAGGCATGCATGATGCATGTTTACCTGCAGGATACACCATGTTTATTCAGACAGGCCCGTTGTTCCTGTAAGTAACACTAATACAGTTTCATTACACAGGATCTGCAGCAGGTTCACCCTGGATGGGTCACCAGTCAGCAGCAGGAATATGTTAGGAAATTCAGACAAAGCTCTTTTTTTCTTTGAAATGCTTCCCATCTTGGGATTATGAGGAGAGTAGGCGTGTCACACAGGTGGATCACAGTGGCACTATGATGCAACTTCCTCTCTGCTCAGGGTAGCCGATACAGAGATACAGTGCACTTGCTTGACCAGCATGAACTAGGCTGCAGAGATTTTCCAGATGGGACAGGGCTGGGAAAATGAAACCTCAGCCCCGCAAGAGGAATGAGAAACGATTCTGGGCCCTGTGCAGACTGGTCTATAGAGGGAGATCGAGATGGAGTATAACACAGAAAGTGGTGTCGTGTGTTTGGTATCCAGGGATGCATGCCGATCGGCTGCTCTAGATGCAAAC
The DNA here is from genome assembly GCA_019775915.2 of Cyphomyrus plagiostoma. Classification (NCBI taxonomy): domain Eukaryota; kingdom Metazoa; phylum Chordata; class Actinopteri; order Osteoglossiformes; family Mormyridae; genus Cyphomyrus; species Cyphomyrus plagiostoma. The sequence continues at coordinate 15,692,562 of JABFEA020000017.1, read as the reverse complement.
ATGGGTCGGCAGATCGGTCCCTCGACAGCCCCGAGGGGGCAGCTGGAGAGTGCCTCCATGTTGGCCTCCCATTCCGCTGCTGTTCGCTTCCATGACGATGGCGGGAGAGACCAGGCCGCCTTGAGGTGCCGTCCAGACCAGGGTGGCTGTATCCCCTGACTTACTGGTGCCACGCCCAGCTCTTGTGCTAATGCTTCCTGCAGATGGCCAACTCCTCCAGCAGAAAGGCAGTGTTTATCTCCAGGGGAGCTGCCATCTCGCCTGCCTGCCTTTAAATAGCGAAGCCATTTCGCATTAAATCGGCCCTCGCACTGTCCCCTGGGAGACGTGGTCATCCATTCTACTGTGCTGTCGTGTTTTTTTGCAGCGGGGAATGTAGCACGGGCGTCCACAGGAATGCCTGCGGGGTCCATCTCTGGGTCAGGCCGTCTTGGCCGCTCCGTGTGGGACGGCGGGTGGGGGGAGCCTAGGGGGGGCCTGCAGAACGGTTCATGACCCATGTATGAGCAGAGTAAATAGACATGCCTACAGGGCAACCCTGAAGGGTGTTGTCATCGTCACATTTACTCGGCACACCCAGGGTCACCCCCGTGTTAAAAAACCAGCCCCCCCCCCGGCACATCCGAAATAGCAGAGACTGGAGACGGAGACACAAAAAGAATCTATGTGGTGGGGGGAGAA
>JABFEA020000017.1:15679129-15691867 GCA_019775915.2 Cyphomyrus plagiostoma | reverse complement strand
CCCCCCCGCCCCCTAACTAGAGCATAAACCCATTTCATCACTTATTCAAACCAGATGTTGCATTGGGGGGGTGCATACAGGGGCTCAAAGCAGGAGAGAGTGAGACAGGATGCAAGTGGTGGGGTGATGAGGACAGTCCTCAGGAAAGCAGACGGCAACACGACACATCTCACCCTGCCCCAGCCCGCGGGGGGCAGCCTTACAAACCAAGGACATGTGTTCTGTGCAGAAACAGGCCTGCTTGCCTTCATCCTGGGGATCAGGCCCAGGAAATTGTGTGGTGAACCTGGCTGGGGGACCGATCACGGGGCCCCAGGGCACTGGAGACCTTTGTTTAAATGATGAATGAATAGCGCCCCCTGGTGGCGCCCACATCACCCGTCTTCCTCCAGCGTTGATAGCGTGGCTAGGGTTGCCTGCTCGCCCTTCCGCTCTTGTTTAAACAAGGCTAATGGACAGTTGGCAGCCTGTTCACACGTGATCATGCCTTTTCCATGCAGGTTTCCTGCTGTTTTTCTAACCCGTTCTGTCCGTTTACATTTTAACGTCCGCTCTCCTTGGCACGTCTGACTGGGGGGGGGGGGGGGGGGACACCTGGCCACGGCCCGTGACAGAAAACCTGAAAATACGAATCATTCGATGGCAGATGTCAGATGACCAGAAACCATTTGTGCTTCACAATGGCCCTTGGGACGCCTCTCCCCCCGACTCCATGAGAGACACCCCAGCAGGCCCTGTACAAACATGGGAAACGCCGGCCGCGTCCACCAGAGCGCTCGTGTGTGGAAACCCGAAACATAAACACAGCTTTGCATCATCGCCATTGCCGTCTACTTCTAGGGCCGACTGTCACCAGGGCCGCAATCACACGTACTCGCGGTTAGTTGGTAATTAATTAAGTGTGCTGTGACTGGCAGAACAGCTGAGTGTATTTTACCTGCTGCGCAGCAGAATCTTTGGATATCGCAGACTACAAGTACCTGGCCGGACTTAAAGAACCATTTAACCCTTCCCCAGCAATAGGAGCTTAGGGTTATGAACATGCATCCACATGCATCCACATTCTGACCACGTAATGTGGTCCATCCCATGATTCTACCCCCGTCACATATGCTCGACGCCTCCTTTATAAAGCTCGTGCTGGCGGCTGATGTAGCTGTGTCCTTACGCAACCATTCCAAAAGTGTCATGACGACAGAGTTTCGGCCAATCGCCTGCTCTCCCTCCTCTCATGCCCCGTCTTTGGCTGGTGGGGACTTGGCTCACTTGGTGGTGACCTGCGATGGATTGCAGTAGGAGAGGAGTCACATTTTCCAGACACCATGGATCGTGGGGCAGTGATGGTGTATGTCTGTACAGTAACAGTCCATAGCTCACTGTTTCCTTCTGTAGTGTTTGTGCTTTTTGGTCAAATGAGCCCCCCCCCCATATCAGTCCATGAAGTAGATAATGCCAAAGGGGGGGGGGATTACAATGCCAATGCACTTTTTTTGCAGCCCCTGAGCTGCTGTTGTGTCGGGTCCATATTGCCGCTGCTCTTGGCCTGACATGGGCACGACCCCCCCGCCGCTGACTCACGCCGCGTTGCCCGGGACTCTGCTGGGTGCCCAGTCACTCTGCGTGTTTGGGCTCCTGGCTGCAGCTGTTACTTTTGGCCCTGTTTGGAAGCTCAGCCCCCGCTCCCCCCGGACCTGGTCCCCTGTTTCCGGGGCTGTTAGCCTCCCGGGAAGGATTACTGCTTCATGGGTTGGCGTCTGTCTCAAGCTGTAAGCAGGGAGTGTGGATGAGGCCGGGGTCATGGGGTCGCGCGGGTGGGAAGAGAGCCGCCACCCCCGCCGCCTGCCCCAGACTATGTAATTACCCCAGATTACATGGAAATGCGGAAAATGACATTGGGAACGCCGTGGCGGAGCGGCCTGTCGACGGCGCCCGCGGCTCGCTGCTGTTTTCCTGCTGGATGGTTGCCGGGCCCCAGGCCGCCTCCGGATTGACTTATCAGAACACGTGGCCTGTCGCCATCGGCGACGCCCACCAGACCCAGAAAGCCGTGACCTCGTTCTGGGCCTCTGCCGCAGCTGGCCTGCACAGCCACCCGCCCCCCTGTCCCGTCCCCTCAGCCCTCAGCGTCCACATGCAAGGCAGAGATAGAGAGAGAGAGAGGGAAGGAGGGAGAGAGGGAGAGAGAGAGAGAGAGAGAGAGAGAGAGAGAGAGAGGGAGAGAGGGAGAGAGCGAGAGAGAGAGAGAGAGTTGGGGTGAACGTAGGAAATGAAAGCTGCCGTGAGATATACCATGTGGAATGTCACTGAGGCGATCCTGGGGAGGGACAAGTGAAACCTTAGTGGAGGATCACCCCCACCCCCCCTGCACGAAGAGCCTGAGGGTCAGCAGTCCAGCTCACCCTGTCTCACCCTGTCTCACCCTGTCCCCTGCAGGATTTCTCACTTCCCCCGGAGACACATTCTTTGGCTCTTTCTCACCTGAAAGAAAGACCCCCGTTTTTCTCTGGTACTTTCTTTCTGAATGTCCTATGCTGAGCTCCCCCAGGCCCGTGATGCTCCACAGAGCATTCCAGCCTGGTCGCTCCCTCAGAGCTCGCGTGAGTGTTTTAGTGCCCAATGGGGGGAGAGGATAGGGTGTCAGCCAGTGTGGTCAGACGGCTGCCTGGGCAGCGGAGACGGGTTCGAATTGCCCTCTTCCTCCAATAAACGACTTCGAAGTCGAAGACTTCGACTACGACATAACCACTTATGAAGGCTGCTTTAATCTGGGGAGGGGGTCAAGTCTTCTGAAACTTGAGCCAGCTACATGGAAAGGCACTCTGACTGACAATGACAACTAAGGGGGGCGGGGCGGGGTGTGGCTCAGCAAGCTGGGATGCTATGCCAGTTGAGCAGAAGGTCATCAGTTCAAATCCCAGATTTGGTACAGTGATGTCACTGTCGGGCCCTTGAGAGGGGCCCCAAATGCCCCAGGGACTGTCCGATCCTGCCTTCTCAATCGTCCATCACTTTTACAGAAGGATCTGATAAATAAATTAAACCTCAATAGTATTTACCAAACAGAGGTACCATATGCTAGTGGCCAAAAGTGAGGAAACTCTTCCAAGTTTTAGAGATTGCAGAACCTTATTTAGCTGTTGCTCTGGTTACTTATTTAATTGTCCAATGTTTGATATACGTACCATATTTTTTTATTGTTTATGAACATTACTGCCAATATTCCTGCAGTAATTTTTAAAGTGCAATGCCAGAAGCACTAGGTGTTTCCACAGTTTTGGCCCCTAGTGTAGATGGTGTGTCCCACCCAGCTTATTCCCAAAGCTTTGTTCAGAGCCGACCCTGTGTCTTTAGGATGGAACTTCTCTAAGGAAAACGATTCCATGCCCTTGGGTTTGTTATTAGTAACGGACGGCCGTTCGGCTCTCTTTGGGCCGTTTCAGACCCTCTACACCTCCCCTGTCTTGCTCCGCCTAGGCTGCTGGGAAAGATGGAGTCATAGGGGGAACGGTCACAGCTCCCAGAGTGCCTTCAGAAGAAGGAGAATGAGGTCATGTTCCACATTCCTGCTTATAGAGCAGAAGCTCTTGGTTCTGGAGGGACTGCTTGCTTTGATCAATCGCACCCACCCCACCCCTCTGTAGACTGACTGTACAGTTACATTAGATGGTTCTGTTGGCCTGAGAAGACTAAAGGAATGAAACACATTGTTTGGTACAAGACTAGCGCAGCCTTTCCAGAGTCGTGCGGCACATCATCAAGCCCGTCCTTGAGAAATGTATAACGTGAATGAAATCATTTTGAGTTAGTCACACAGGAAGGGTTTTTTGGAACTGGTAACGTGGGACACTGAACGCCAGATAATCCTTAAAGACCCAAACCGGAACTCCGCCCGTTAGCACTTTCAGAACGTCCCGGATTTGTGGGTTGACATCCGCTCCAGCTCTGATTGCGACATGGGAGAGAAAAGGCTCGTCTCTCAGGAGGGACGTCGTCTCTAAGTCCTGCTGCTAAGTCGTGTTTTCATCGTTTGCAGGGCAGATCCCTTTTCCCAGGTAGATTTCCCTATATGGGCGGCGGGGTTTATAAGCATGAGGCGAGTTCTGTGTGCTGGCACTGCAGAGACGATGCTTATATGTAACAATACAGCTGATGTTTGCTAATGTCCGGGGAATGCAGTGAATGGGTATGATTCTTGGATGAGAAGTCCAGGAAGTGGCCCGATCCGTAGATAGAATGGTGATGTCATTTGCCATATAGGTCCATATAAACATTCAGTAACTGTCCGCTTACTGCTGACTCATTTTCCTGAATAAAGGCCAGCAAGACAACTGCTCCTTTCTGTTTTATGATCTCGGCTGAAGGAGACACTGCGTGACAGTGCTCATGGAGAATCTCGGCATACTTGACTAGCTCTGTAAAAGTGCTGCAAACTTATTGGTTTCATAAAAAACGTCCATTACCAAGCGGTGCTTCACATATCTGCACATTCAGTATCTTCCGCACAGAAATTCGCATTATGTTTTGTCTGACTCCTTCAGTTCTTTTCTTGCCATTCTGCTATTAATTGCAACTGCAGTCACTGCCTCCCAAAGGGACACGAAGCACAAATTTTATGTTATTGCAAAGGTTGTCAGTAATTAAAAAGCACCCGGTGAGACCAGTCAAGTGTTGTAATCAGAACAATTCTTTTACAACTATAATTTGGGTTTCAGTTTATTATTACTTGAAATAAGTGTTTTACTAAAAACTACTGATTGTTTCTAATATTATAGATATTGTTTGTAATTAAAGTAAATATTTTTGATATTAAATCAATAAATTTGCAAAATTTTTACTTAATTAAGCAAGCGTCCCAGGACTTTCTGTTAGTACTGAATATGCTGAAGACGAACTCCAAGGATGGCCCACAGGGGGCGACGTGACAAGAAGGACTTACCTGGGGGTGATGAGGTGGCCTGAAGCTCAGAGGTGGCCAGGAGGGAGGGAACGGTATTGAAACTGTGGTTTACAGTCCTCAGCTTCTGCTCCATGAAGCACAGCGCTGAGTGAGCAGTGCAGCACTGAGGTCACTTACTGTCTCTGCACTGTAAGATGCCCCCTTGTGGTCAACAGTTGAACTGTGTGACTCAGTGGTGCTGTCAAGGCGCCTCCGGCTGGGGGGGGGAGGGGGTCATCGCCTGTATCAGGCTCATGCATCTTTAATGAGTCTAGATCAACACCCCTGCCCCCCCGACAGAACAGATGCACTGTGAAAATCACATGAAACCCAGGAAGGTGCTGTGGTCAGTGTCATCAGAGATGGGAGCCCAGATGGTGGGACTGGGTGGGGGGGATTCCTCACCCAGACCAGCTTTAGCCGTTTGCTGCCCTCTGTGGGGGGGGGGGCAGGGGTGGGCTAGACACAAGACAAGGCCAAGCGTGCTGGGAGGGGCGGGGATGCACACATCCATGAGCATCATGGAGGAACACTAATCCAAAGAAAGTTACACAGAGCCCCCAGCATACCTGCCACTATACTGCCCAGATATTACATGTCAGAGACACAGAGACATAAGGAAGCATTTAAGGGCTGGATTACTTAAGGTCACAACAACAATATGATTATACCGCCAGGCAGAGGATTTGAACCCACAATCTTCTGAGCAGGGACAGGACGGATTGCAAATCCGCAGAGCTACACGCCACCCTCTCAGACAGACCGCCTGGCTTTGTACACATACCGACGTTGTGGTCGGTCTTCACCACAGTCATAAGGGTAACAGTGTTTACTTATGCTGCATTAGTAAGGTGTTGTCATTTGGCGTTGGGGTTTGCTGGGGTGCTGTTGGGGGGGATCCCCCCACACTCTCAGGGGGTCCTGCACTCACACACCCCCATCCCACCGACTCTGTCAGCTGGCTGGCTCTGGATATGACGGGGGGCTCCGTGTGGGAGATTCTGTGCCTGATCCCACGACCACCAGCATTGACTTCAAGGCTTTCTTTCCACCATATTAAACCACAATTCTTGCTCCATGATATTCCAGCTTATCAGATGACTTCTGGTGCTGAAAAGTAGCTCAGATTTGAAACCTCATCTGTGTTTTCATGTGAATGATAAATGATGGTAAATACTCTGTGTTTGGTGACATACTCCAAGTTACTTGGGTCCTGTAGTTTGGAAGGCCGGCCTGCTCTCTGTCATACACGTTGTCCTGAGTGTCACTGGATCGGTCCTGGGGAGAATGAGTCACGATTTGCTTTCTCCTTGATGCATGCAGTAAATTGGAAACATCGGTGCCCCCCTCCCCACCCAGGACACCACGATCTTCCAGGCTAAGGACATGATAGCACCCTGGTGCTCAAACCCCTGTCACAGGGAGCGCTCAGCCCTGATTGGACTGTACCGTTTGTAGCAGAGGATTTGTAGCTCATGAGAACAATGATGGTGTCTTCTGGACGTGGCTCGTGTGATGAAGAGAGCATGACAATCGCCACCCGCCCATTTGGTGGGGGTCAGGAGAAACCCCACAGAACATGATACCCCCAACCGCAAAACTGACCCATTAGTCAGAGCGAGAGCCAATGCTGGAGCAAAAAGTTAGCTTTTAGCTCATATGTAAAAAGAAGAGATTTTGTGCTTCCCTCATGACAATGGACAGTCGGTCTGGACAGTCGGTCTGGACAGTCGGTCTGGACCATCCTCGTTGCGCTGAAGGCTGCAATGTGTGCCCTGAAAATGGTGGGATTTCGTTTCTTTTCACGGCGGGGCCTAGAGATGGATAGAGCCTGGATTAGGAGCAATCTGTAACAATGGCAGTTTCCTTAATGGAATCAGCAGGTGGGTAAATCGATGAAGCTCAGGATCCATACAAACTTAAACACAACTGAGCCTGTTTGCTAGACATGCCGGTGCTTTGCCTTGTCTGACGTCATATTTTAGGCAAAAATAGTCAGCGCTTGACAGTCATTCATCACTTCTCTGCCATGAGATAATCTGCAGTGGATCTGTTTCTCGCCATATAACGGAATTACATGCAAATGGGATTGTCTTCAGCATGCTTAAGTATTCAGTCTAGACACACAGGCTTAAATCCGCAAACTCCTGGGAGAACAGCACTGCCGGGGCGCCGCTGTTCTTTGCCAAGCCGTCTTATGAGACGGCAGGTAGCATGTGGGCATGACAGTTCGTCTAGTGACCAGTTAGGGGTTCAGCAAAATCCTGCAGTTGTAACCCTGAGTGTAAAATAGATATGTTAGCATATCCAGCTGTATCAGTTGGATAATTGCAAGATGCTTCATGCTTGATGAAACCATCTGGTAAGCAGCTCCTTAATACTGTGAGATTGGACAGCATTATGTGACAGCGCGTGAGTAATATAGTCACAATGCTGCTGGCTTTGTTGTCAGCACATGACATCATGTTGACCTTTGACCCATCCCTTATGTCAGAGCAGGGACTTGGAGCGGGATGGAAGGAATACATTATAATTAATATTTGTTAGAGGCACCCTCACAATCTCAGCCAAAGTGTATGGCCAGGCTTGGTCCAGCTCCCCATAATCCTGAGCAGGATAAGCAGATGGATGGATGTTGCCATGTGTACAAGTATGGATACACGGGGGTTTTTTAGTCTTTAGAGATCCCATTTTTCCCCCCGTTTGACACGCACAGACACAGGTGAGAGAGGAAGGTCAGACATTTACCCAGCAGCCTTGGAGCAGCATTTGGTGTTTGTCTCGCGCAAGTAATATGATCACTCTGATGGCGACGGGATTTGAACCTGTGACCTTAGGATCATGAGTACAGACTTCTAAACTGCAGAGCTTCATCCCCCCCAGTCTGGCTGGTTCACACGGCCCAGATGCCAAGGGGGGGGTCGGGCGGGGGGGGCCTGTTAGGACAGGCGTGTCTGGAATAACACAGGAAGGGTCACTCGGTCCCCAGAAAGGAATCAGTGTTTCTTTACCCCCACGCAGGCCTGTATGTTTGCTTAGTGCCCCCCTCCTCGTTCAGGAACTACCAACATTGCTGAGATGTTTCGCATTTCAGGCCATTTGTTCAGCTGGAGCTGCTCAGCTGAGGAGATGAGCTCAGCTCCATTCAAGGCGGGGAGGGTTATCGCTTTACAGCCTGTACCCGGCACCAGAGGCTTGTGGGCCAGGCACAGAAAAGGGAACCAAACTGTCGTGTTACATAAAAGCGTGAATTAGCTCAGACAAATGTCTGCCTGTATGAATTGTAAGCTATGAAGGTTGTTTGGGATAGTCACCTAAGAGAAATACCTTCCCCAGCTAGACGTTTTCCTCGGCCCTGCTGAATCCTCGCCGCCCCCAAGACGCGCTCTGCGGATGGTTTTGGGGCTAAAGGCAGTCAGTCTGGGTGGGGCAGTGTGAACGTGACCCCGCGTTGATTTACGCTCCGCCATAGCCGTGGAGGCCGCAAGAATGAGGACGGCCTCGTGCAAGTCCGTGAAACATGTCCTGATTCAGTTCTGTGAAAAGGGAGGTACTCTTCCTGATAAAGTTGTTCTGTGAGGTCCAGTGGTCTGATTACGGCTGCAGTGCAAATGAGTGAAAATACTTACGGTGAACCTGACACCCAAGACAGCGGCTGTGTCTTAGAACAGGGATGCCTGGCTTTACATTTGCATAGCTATTTCTTCATTTTATGTATGATTTATTTTCCACATTTACATGAACAATGGCACCAAAAGGCATTTTTGACATCAGGTTTAAGTTAGAAGCAGGATAATGTAATACAATGTAACTAGCTAACAATAGTCGTATTCATGCGTGATTTCTACCAGAGTCATGTTAACAATGACAGCTGATCAGAAACAGAGACACTTTGCTCACTAGCTGGCTTTTTGATTACTTGCTTAGTTATGATAATCGTCTTTACTGTATTTGAGCAAATGTTTTTCGTATATCGCTCTTGTTAGATGGTGTAAAACGCAAAACGTTTTTACAATAAAGCAGATAATGTTCTATTGTAGGGTGGCACAATGGGTGAGGGGCACGCCTATGCTGCAGGTTTGAAACAAGCAGGTGCCGTGTTGATCCACTTTGCGTGCTCTCCCCGTGGTTTGACTGGGTCTCCTCTGTGGTTCGGGTGCATTAGTGTCGCTAAATCGCCCATATTGTGTAAGTGTATGCCCTGCGGTGGATTGGCATCCTATTCAGGGTGTCCCCGGTCGCGTGCCTGGTGTTTTCTGGAACAGGCTTCTTGCTATCAGCTACACTGGATAATTGGTTATGGAAAATGGACCTTACATATTCTTATTCATTTCTCCAGTGGTTTCCACTTTCCCGTCAGCCAGTGTTAGGGTTTTCGAACAGACGTCCATCTCCAGCGTGAGTCCGTCTCCTAGTGAATATGTGACAGCAGGAAATCCCAGTGTTGAAATCACCGCCTATGCCAGCTGTCGAGAGTCTGCATGAACCTGGCATCGCTTCAGCCGTCGATGGCTCCGATCAGCCAATGCCAAGCCGTCAACTGAAGATCATCCCATCTACTCTCCTCGGCCTCTTCTTTCAATTTAGTTTCTTTACATTTAATCTGTGGGGCTGCTCAGCCCGGCTGTCACAAGTGCATTATTATCATGCTCTTATTCTGGACTGGAACAGCAGAATCTGTTGATAGACGTGTTCATTCTCATGTTGAATTCACAGATCCGATGCCATGACGACTATTCCCCAGCGGGGCTCGTCGTGTACAATCAGTTTAGTGTGTTGGCTTCTTCTTGCCAAGAAAACCTGCAAGTGAGGCCTCCAAAAATAACCAGCGCATTCATTACGACATGTGCGCACAAGTCTCGTCTGGGCGCCACACGCATGGACAGGGATACATCACGCAAGAGCCAAGCATCTTGTCAAGACACACATGCCCACCATGTCTCCTCCCTTACTGTAGGGGGCAATGCCCAACACAAGCGGTAATGTTTGGATCCAGTTGAGGTAAAATTCTGCGGGAATGATGCAAAATGTGGGTGTGATGTGACTGCAGCAAAGAAGATCACAGGAAACTCTCCACCGACTCCTCAACCCCCCCTCCCCTGTGGCCTCCTCCACATCTGCAGCTCTGTCCTTTGATCTCTCTCCCCACCCTACCCACCAGCCTGAAGTGTTTAGAGTCACTTTCTTCCTCTGCTCTTTTCACCAGGACCCTGTCTAGACTCTCTTTCAAATACCTGCTGCAGTGTCAATTTTCCAAAAGTACATCCTCCAATTTGTTCAGTACCAAGAGAAACCGATAGGTACCTGTGGGGTATCTGCTTTGGAGAACGGCTTTGCTGTGAGTCATCTAAGTGTTGGAGGTTTTTTTTCCTGTGGCTTACAGAGCATTTGCTTTGACAGACCTCTGTCCTGAGACTTATGAAGTACCAACATCGAACATTTATTTGCTGAGGGGATTTGCCCATGCATGGTTGGTCAAAACACAAAATATATTTCGTTACATATACTTTTGTTGTAAAAGACCTATTTCATTACAGACAAAAAAATGCAAAGCACGTATTAGGCTGCAATACATAATGCTGATGGGAAAAGGCTAGCTAACACAAACATATACACGGTTTTTCAAATTAAATGTTCAGTTTTTGCAACGTAATTAGTTGATACTGGTTTGGTACATCCTATACACGACTTTTGTATGTGAAAATGATTCGTAGATGGGGAAACACTGTTTGCTCGTTTTTTCTCTCTTTGGCTTGTGTTTTGATAAGGAGTCCAGCTGCCGTATGATGCATGAAGCGGCATTCTTCCATTTCTTAAGTGTCACGGCTGTCTTTGTTTCCCATCAAAACCCAGCCGCGTAAGACTCCCCCACCCCGCACACACCCTCGTCCGAGGCCAGGTTCTGCCATAATTGTCGTTCATTACCATAAACCCCCGATCGCCTCCTCCCAGGAGGAGCCAGTTAGGGATCCCATCTGCCGCTGGGAACGGGAGAATTGGACAGCTTTTTTGCTGATTTTTTTTTTGGACTCAGCAAAGTTCCTCCCTGGAATCTGACGAGCGGAGCCCCCCCGCCGTCTCAGTTTTCAGCGCCCACTGCTTCCAGTCCGCACAGAACCTGAGCGCTTACTCCTGCCCCGTGCGCTTCCAGGAGGTACAGCGAGCCTGAAGACCGGCCGACACTGCAGACGTGAGCCGCTCCGTAGCGCCGACATGGTGTGGGTAATCTGAAAGGTAGAAAAGCGTGAAATCGGAACGGAGGAAAGCAGGAAAAAAAGACAACGAGTGCGGGAGGAAACGGCAAGCCAGCCGCGCTGCGATCCGTGGACGGGGGCTGAGAGCTACGACCTCGGCACGACAGAAGCTTCGCGTTTGTCGCCGTCTTTGCCAATCGGAGGTAGACCGGGCGTTAATGAGACTGAGCGGTCTGCTGCGCTGAGTCGCCCCGGAGGACGCGCATTTCGCCGCACGATGCGAAGCGAGCCCGTTCTCTTCGCCTCGAGGGGTGAGTGTGCCCGCATGCGCGCTCCCTGGGGTAAAGAGCATGTGTGTACGACCATAAAAGCAGCGGTTATGTGTGCCACAGCGTGACCATCCTCTGTGATTTGAATTATTAACAAAACTTTTGAAGCTGTGGAAGTGCAGAGGAAAAGCGATAGAAAAAAGCGTTGAGGGAAAGTACAGGGAAAGACATCAATCCTAGATAGAAGTTTGATGAAAACCTTGTATTTTGACATTTATTGATGTGATAATAATACACACTGCAGGGATCCGTTTGAAAATTGCGGAGTGCTGACTTGATTTAGCCTGTTTTTTCACATAATTGATGGATGGTGTTGTACCGCCTAACCCTCCTTCGCCCGGACTCGCGCTGCATGTCGCGCTAAGACGTTTCGCAAAGTCTGCTCTTTTCGCAAAGTCTTTTTCCCTGAAAACATTTTTTGAAATACTTTAAGGTGTTTACATCAGGGTCTGGATTATTAAAATGGTAACTTACATTGAATTTCTCGTAGAAATTGGGATATAAAAACCTAAACTCGATCTTGCATGTGGTGTAGAATATTTCATGCTCATTTTTATTCTTAAACACTAAATTATGACTTCCATTAATAATCTGTAATATTCTGACTATCCTGATCTGGTTCTCTGCATAGCTTTGGCCGCAAAGAGCTTTTGACTGACAGCCTCGCACCGCTGCCCTTCAGCGACATCGTCGAGGTCCTTAGGTGCTTAGCCGGAGTTAAACTTTGGGTGTAGCTCCTGCAACCTGAGACCAGTCTCTCTCTCTCTCTTTCTGCTTTCCCCCTTCCGTCGTTCAGCAGATGAATATTGCTCCTCTGTCTGTTATCGTATCATAGTCACCGGATTGTCCCGAACACACCCGTCACCGGTCATGTTTTTAACTAATACCGGCGCTCCACAGCTTACACCTGACTCATTTGCTAACGTGTTGGTGTTCCCCCCCAAACTATCTCCACCCCGCCCCCAACCGCTGGATGAATGCCGTTTTGTTTATTTCACCTTATACACGTGGTACCTTCTGGTGTTCGTGCTGCGCATGCGCGCGAGACGGCTGTGGATACTGCTGTATATACTGCAAAACAACAAGCGGTATTCTTTAGTGAATTACTGTTGACTAAGTTAGTTTAGTAACCCATGTTTCTTTTCTTCAACGCATTTTCTGCTGCTCCCCCATTTTAATCTGTGTTCTTCTAACAGGTAGTGTATTTACACTCACCTAAAGGATTATTAGGAACACCATACTAATACGGTGTTTGACCCCCTTTCGCCTTCAGAACTGC
>JABFEA020000017.1:15665064-15675870 GCA_019775915.2 Cyphomyrus plagiostoma | reverse complement strand
CCCCCCCGCCCACCGCTTGTATAAATTGTCATCCTCGTGCAGATGGTGATATCTAAGAGTGCAGATATCCAAGATCTGGAATCTTGACACTGCCAGGTGTGGAGGGGCTTTTGTAGTCTCAGAAAGGATATGGACCGTGCCGCAGTGCTCTCTCAGGGATGTACATCACAGCTGGAAGCAGCTGGCTCCGTGTATTATAAAGATCTTCTGAATTTATGTTAGAAATAGATCAAGCTACTTGGAGAGCGATGCTTCACATTCACTCCAGTGCTGTTCTTAGCTTTGTAAATGAGTCTCTTCACACATTAGGGGTTATGATCTGAGAGGCAGCTCCTCTGCTTATGTATAGCGACTGGACACACTGGGGTCCTACCAGGTCCGAAGCAGGAAATTTCCCATAACATTTTACCAGTGTTTACTTGATACACTTAATCTTAACCTTCTTAATCTCATTCTCTCTCAGTCTTTGTTCCGCTAGAAAGCGTTCATCATGAAGTTTAGCTTACAGCTTTTGTGTGCATATTATATTTTCGCCGAAGAACAACACGTACTCTACATCTTTCATTGTGTGGGCCTTACGTATACCTTCAGCTATGCATTTATGGACAGTATCCTTTGTATTTCTGGATCCAGAATCTAAAGCCATAAGTCACGCTGGTGAGTTTGTGAAATCGTACGTTTGCCAACTGCTGTTTTCCATCTCTGCTCCTCAGCTTGCCGGGCTTCTGTGGAATGTCAGGTGCACCGTCTCTGCACGTCTGCCGCTTTCCGCCTTTCTGCATGCTCTCGTCACCCTTGGCTGTACGTTGGCTCAGTACTTGTGAGAGTTATGCTGCTTTGACATCCCCTAATATTTCCCAATTTTGATTTTGTCTTTTTCGGCCCACTTTTTGGGTTCTTGGGTTACATATGGCATTTGGCAGCCGTATTGAATGCAGTGGTGGGTGGGCGGGGTAGTTTAAGACTCGAGGTGCAATGAAAGCAGCAGGACTGTTTTCCTGCTGACACCCCCTTTACGATTCAGCGCACGGTCCCCGAACACCTCCTCAAGGGTCAGACGTGAGGCCGCTGGTGTCGGTCTCCCCTGAACCACGTCTGTCTTTAGACTGCAGTGAGAGAGGCCGGCGGCTTCTGCATGTCTTGTGATGGTTCATGGTTTCCCGGGGAGCGTTCGAAGAACTGGCATTTCACACAGGGACTGATCCGTGCTGCTGATGTCCACGCCTCACTGCGACGTGAGGAGAAAAGTTCATACCCCCACTTCAAGCGAGAGATAAGAGATTTAATATGTGGGGAAGAAAGGATGCCAACATGGGAACTCCAGCAACTACCCTGCAAGTGGTTGGAATGATCACACAGATTTTTTTATAAGGATCTGTTTCCCAGGCAAATATGTGATATATATAAATCAAAGCAACTTGATGCTCAGATTGAAGGGGGCCTATTATACTTTTCTGGTTTTTGCCTTTCCTTTAGTGTGTCATATAGCTTTATGTGTATATACATGGTCTGCAAAGTCAGACCATTTATATACACATAAAAGTACACACCAAAAGGAGTAAAGTACACACCAAAAGGAGTAACTCTCACCACAGAAACCAGTCATCTCTAATCTGCCTGAAACGCCTCATTAGAATTCTACCTCTTACTTCCATGACATGGTGAGGTCACCTCGTAACACAACCCTTATTGGCTGCCTACCTGTTACAGACTGCAACACAGGGGCAGAACCTGTAGGGCAAGCTGACCAATCAGAGCACGCTGGTGGGGCTTAAAGCTCTAGCAGAGAGCTTCAGACAGAGGGTGAATAGATATATTAAATTAAATTATGTGTTTTTGGAACATTGAAGCGTATAGATCTATTCTTGTAGACCCCAAAAATAAAATCATGAAGTGTGAAAACGAGCACAACAGGGCCTCTTTAAAGGAGTTATTTAGGTTGTTCACATCTTTTTATTCAAGTAGGATGTCTTCTAAGAACCTGCAGCCGTCAACAAGTGACACATACAGATTCATACACACGCTCCCTCCTCTCCTCTGTTGTCTCCGTCTGTCCCGCAAAGTTGACTGCAACAGTCACGTCCCTCGAGGAACAGCGGGGCCGTGGAGTCAGTTCACTGAGGTCATTTTGTTGGTTCTGATGGTCTCTCTCTGTTTTTCCCAGCCATGGAGGAGCTGGTGTCGGAACTCCGTCTCTTTCTGGAGCTGCTGGACCGGGAATATCTGAGCGCAGGCGTACGGGAGAAGAAGCTGCACATCTCCAACATCCTGCGCAGGGTGCTGGCAGCCAAAGGTCAGTCGTGCCCCTCACTGCTCAGTGATCCAGTGACACCTTCCAGTGCTGCTGTATGCGTCCTGCTGGTCAAACGTTTGATAATGTTACACAATACTGTGCAAATGCAAAGAGTGAGATTATAAATCTACATGTTACTAAAGAAATGGTGTGTTAGTACCGGTTTGGACCAGGGTTAGGACCTTCAAAGGCATTTTGCATTATTCTCATCAGAAGATTAACATGTAGACCATTATATATTAGATCGTAGAAAACTAGCCTTTATGCAGAACTTGCATTCTGAGAGCAAGATGTATTTCGTAAATGCTACTGGGCAGCATCTTCTCACTGTGGAGTTTCTGTACGATAGGCCTGCTTGGTTGTGGCCTGTGCAGTGTGCTTTGTGTGACAGTGCCCCCTGTCTTTCTTTGGTGGGACTGCAGACCCCACCCTCAAGGCTGAGATCCACAGCAGCCTTCCGGCCCCTCCACAGATGCCCCTGCCAGAGATCCCGCAGCCCTGGCTGGTAAGGTATTCTCACTGGACACCATGTCACATGCCAACACGTACGACACATAGTGTGTCATTGGTATGATATTGCATTGCAGTGTGTGATATTATGCCATGTTGCTATACCTTGTTACATCACCCCAAACTGACATATGACTGCAGATTCCATGGCATCTTATACTATGCTAAGTTACTCCTTCCACACCCTACTTTTTCTGATGGTGGGCTTATTACTAATGTGAATAGCTATAGCTGTAACTGTTTTCATGCCTGTCAGTTTCCAGGGGCTGTATAACCAGTTAGTGTCTGTCCCTGATATTTGACGGGAAACATATCTGCTTCTAAAAAATATATGTGAGGAAATGTCCGCCTTTTGCTTGAACAATGGGGGCTTCGGGTAGGGCAGTAATGTAAAGCATTTTGAGATGATGCAGCGAAAATGCACTATACAAATAAAACAGAAAATAAATGAATTGAATAAAGTAAGAGCTTTGAAGGATGGCCTTCACACTGAGCTGTCAAACATGGGATGTGGTGTGGTCACGTTTTTTAGCAAGGTGCTGGAGGCACGACCTCAGTTGATGTTTGTGAGCTTCTATTCCATTAACTCCAGCTAACCCACAGAGCTTCTATCACCCAATATTTCAACAGTATTTATGCAGAATCCTCAGCGGAGCTATAGGCTTTGCTCGTGTAGCAGCGGAGCCTCTTCTGATTGGAAAGATCCAGGAGTTTCCTGGCTGCGGAGGCCTGGACCTGCTTCCTTTCCTGGAATGCAGGGTGGTAGGCCTCCTCTCTGCAATTACTAATCATTACATGGCAGAACAGACCTCTGGCACACTTTAGCCTAAGTTTTTATTTAGTCTTCAGTTACGTGACTCTTTGGGTCAAACTCGTGTGAGTCTGAGTCTCTGTGTTTAAGCGGTCAAGCTTTCTTTTAGGTTGTCTCACTGCCAGACCAGATCTGGGCTGCGCCTGGTGGAGAGGCCAGCTGTGGGAGGGGAGGCTATGGCAGTGGGTGGGCGGAGCAGGAAGCGGTCAAAAGCCAAGTTGAAGTCTTGCAATAGGCCAGCGTGGGTCTACAGACCCGCAAGCTTATGCTGTGTCACGTGGCACCACTTTAAGAGGGCTGACTTTGCATCATGTGTCATCCCCGACACCACAAAACTTTATCCTACAAATGTGTTAAACAACATGAAGGACGTGGCTACATTGTAGGAAGATGTTCCTAATATGAAAATAAGAGCAATTCTTTCATTTATTGAACACAAAGCAGTGAAAGCGCAAAATAGGTTACTTTCCTGGCCCTTCCTCAAACCTCCGTCATCATATCAACCCAAAGGATCCCACAGGATGTCTGGTAATTGGAGAACAAAACTTTGTGTGTTAGCTCTCTGCAGTTAGTCAATATCTCAGTGGTGCCACACAGAATTTTTTTGCAGCAGATTCGCTTGCGTTATCCATTCGGAAAGAGTTCTGAAGCGTTGGATAGTGGGAGAACCTTGTACCTCCATGGTCTGATAGAATTTCAAGTTGTGGCCAGAAGGAATAAAATTGGCTTTAGATTAAAGTGGTTGCCTTTCAAACCGTACTCAAAGCTCTTATGTCATGTTGAAATTGTTAACATTGAACAAGAGCGCTTGTCTGGCAAATTTACCAAGAGGAAGTGCCGTGTCCTCAGCTTGACCCGGCATGCAGTCGTTTCGTGTGAACTTGCCACAACACAAGTCCAGGCATGGATCAGATTGTATCGGGACAGTGATTAATTGGCCCTTATCTCGAGGCTGATCCTTCCCAACGGGGATTGGACATGAGGAGCTGTTCCAGCTCAGGACCATTTACAAGCTCTGTAAGACCGCCGTGTCTGGATGGAATTAATAGCCTGACAGCTGGCAGCAGATCCTTGATACTGCCTTGGTGGGTCACAGTCATTGATGGAAGGTTCTGTGATGACTCCCCTTTTCAAACCTGTCTTTTCTTGGCCCAGTGAAGCGGTGATGCTAGGATTTTTTAAGGGGGTGTGCTGTTAACATCATAGCACATTGTTCATGAGCAAAAGGCATTTTTTGATTTTTGGCCTGATAAAAGGAGTAGCAATGCAGTCCTCGAAGCAGCTCAGACTAAAGTGCAAACGAATGAGAGGAAATAAAAGTCTTGGACACAGTTACTTTCTGTTTGTTCATCTGTCCATATCCGTTAAAGAGCATTAAAACTCATGCATTTGATTTTTAGTTCTGTCTTTTAACGATTATGCCAGGGCTTCTCCACAGGCATCCAGAGACATGGCCTGCTCCTCAGGTGTAGATGTACCCGCTGTGTGTGTGTGACCCACAGTGCGAGGTGGACATGGTGCTGTCATCACACGTAGCTTCCTGCTAACTTCACAGCAACGTGAGGAGCCCTTTGGTCGACATAAAACAAAGAGGAGTTTGATCGATCAAGCTTTGTTTGTTAGCTGTGGTCTTGAGAGAAACTGGAGGAGTCCTTTGGTGGAAGATGCAGACCGAATGACATGCGGGCTGTTATTGTTGGTCCCGTCAGTGTTTTTTGGTGACGTAACATGGTGAGGTCATGTAGACCAGCAGCATGAGGATAAACCGAAGAGCCACCACAAGGCTGCAGAATTGATAGGAGCGTGTCCAGGCATTGGTGTGGGCCATCCATTGTGTAGGCCATTCCAGGTATAGACCATCCCAAGTGAAGACCGACCTTGTACAGGTCAGTGCTCATATCTCCTGACGGGTCGGTCAGGCCCATTTGCACTGAGCGGCACCGGAACTGTTGGAGGGCTTGTGGTGACCAGCCGTTGAGGCCAAAATGAGATCCATCTGTGTTGATGTTGGCGGGTTTGTCACCCCCCCGACACACAGACACACACACACACACACACACACCCCAGCACGTCCACCCCCGCCTATCCAGCTTGCTGACTAACCAACCCATAACACAGAGCACTCTGAGTCAGACAAGCTCCATTTGTGTTTCATTTCCTCCCTCCAGCAGCCCGCCAACATCGTGGAGGAGCCAGCCAGAGCTCTGTGTCTCATTGCCTGTGCTTAACTTAAGGGTTTCTTCTTTACTTCCATATAGTGCTCATGTTCCCCTGTCACTGCAGATGTTGAATTACTCTTCCAAGATATATGTATATATATTTATTTTTTTCATTCAGAAGAGATACATAGGGAGGTTGAATTCTGTTGGGAGAAGCAACAACAAGCTGCTTCTAAAGAAAAGGCCTGTCACCGTCACTGAGGAATTTCTGGTGTGACTCTGACATCACAGCCAGACCTGTCACCGTCACTGAGGAATTTCTGGTGTGACTCTGATGTCACAGCCAGCCCTGTCACCCTCACTGACGTCACAGCCAGACCTGTCACCCTCACTGACGTCACAGCCAGACCTCTCACCCGCACTAAGGAATTTCTGGTGTGACTCTGATGTCACAGCCAGGCCTGTCACCGTCACTGATGTCACAGTCCTCTGACTGTCCCATAATGGAGTAAAAAACACACTCCCCCCTTACCATTTCATTTGCTTTATATAGTTATACATGGTTCGACTTCAGACCCTTCAGCAAAAAATCTGAGCTAGATGCTCCTATACTGACAAGTTTATCTTTATTTTGTTTACACTGTAAAATCTTCATAAAAAGACAGAATGTGCAGTTTGATTAATTTATTCAGTCTAGTACACCTTAAAGGTGTCTGATTTTTAAATCTCCTTTTGAATGCCTCTAACCCTTATGTCTGCTGATTCTTTATGCCATCACGCTGTGCAGATGTTCGACCACTAATTTTAGGGTTACCACTGCACGGAATCCAGTGACTTAATTCGCACTGCGCCCCGAACAAAAGAATGGAAATCGACTCTATTTAATGAGTAACTGTATGTCATAAGGGAGCCCTTGGTTGCTATGGTAGCAGTCATACTAGGATGTAACGACGCCGTACCTTTTGCCATAACGTCGGGAGCACGGCGCTGCGGTCACGCCGACCGCCCCGTGACGCCACAGCATCTGGAAACTTCTCTGGAGTGAGACGGCACCGTCTTGAAATGTCGGACGAGGATGGGAAAGCTATTCTGACTCTTTCTCAGACGTGGACGCGCGCAGATGTGTGACACCGCTCTCCTACGCCGTTTGGACATGAACTCCAATGGCCGGCACCGTGACTAAACACCCGGGAGTATTTTCCAGAAAGATCTGACCATTGTATTTTGGTATTTACCTACCACACACCTTCTCAATTCCACTCCCCCCGAAAAAGGGCATACTGTGTGTAACAGTATCTTTAGTCATTTTCACAGCTGGATGCTTTAACTGGAACACTTCATTATGTTTTTATCTTGCTGGGAATAGAATGGCGAACTGTGGCGTACTTGTCCTGCTGCTTGAATACCGAATGCATCGGAGTCTTTTACAGACATCAGCCATTGTTCCTGACTGACACAGACCATTTCAGGAGGAGCATGTCTTACTGACAAGAGGATCGCTATCCATAGACACACAAAGTTAACTTTGTGGCCTCACCTACGATTCTCAGATTTCTGAATTGCTGTGTTCATCTTTGCAGAAATTCAGCCCTGACCTGTTGTCCACCTGGGCTTTAGTGTCCTGCAAAATTGTGTGAGTCTATTGTCATTAAAGAGTCTTGTTGACATTCCTGGCTCTATAAACATACACAGCGAAGCCTCTTCATGTTGCCTTTGTTTAAGTGTTTTCACAAACCTCAGGTAGAGTTGGCTGAATGTGTTGACTCAGGGAGAGTTGGGAGTGAATTGCAGGGCTCATGCCTTGGTCAGAACTGTTTTTGTTGGATAATCTCTCTTGGTCCTTCACCTTTCCTTTGAACGTTAAGTAAACTTCTTCATATAAGCTTCTTCTCCTTAAGTAATACACCAAAATAAGATACCTGCTTTGGTCAGAAACAAGGTCATGTTCAAAGTAGGCCCATATTGAACTTTCTTTGTTACCTCAATTTCACCAGTTTGCATGCAAAGTATGTCTGTAATTTGTTGGTTAGTATGAAGTCGGCCTTGAATTCAACCCTCACTTATAAAATGCACTTCCACCTGTTGGGTGTTTATAGTCTCTAGCATGATATGGATTTTAGTAGGATCGGTTTTATGGACTGTAAATATGAAAATAATATTTTTTTCTCCGTAGTTCTCCATAGTTCTATGTGGTTTTGTTGTTTTGTATCGAACAGTTAACTTTAGTTTCGAATTTTTTGGTAAACAGTTGTTTACGTTTTTGTGTCAGTTAATGAGAATTTTTTGCTGATAGTTTTCAATTTCGTGATGCTTTTCATTCATGATAATAACGCTGACGGGTAGTCAGTGCACCTACGTGTATAGCGTGCTCTGCATATGGACCAGTAGGGGGCATCTCTGCTCCCTGCTCGTCACAGGCCTTCTGTTCTGGCCAAATTAACACGTTTCACCTGTGTGGGTGGCGGAAAGGAAGGCAGAGCAGATAAAAATAGTGCTGGACGGGTCTCTCGGAAAACGCGCCTCGCGACACAGAGCCACCCTTGTGCTGCCTGGGCTGGGCGAGACTTTGCCTGGTGCCGTTTTTACACAGGCAGGCCAAGTTGATACAGTTCTGCAATTGGTCTTTGAATTTTTATACACAGTTCTTTAGCCGCTACTCCATCTGCTGGTCATTATATTTTGGCCAGGCTGGGTGTTGCTGGGAGCCGACGCCGTAACCTGTTTGAGTCCAGGCTGACTTTCTCTCCAGGTACAATGGTTCATTCACTAAGCTCTGGCAGCAAGGTCACTTCCAGGGGGCTAAGATTGGGTCCCAAAGACCTAAACCAGCAGCCCCCCCAGGTTCCCCCCCCTGGACTGTTGTTATCTTTGCTGCTAGCAGACTGTGCCCTCACAGGCTGTGCATGCCTGTGTGCATGTGTCTGCTGCTCTGCTGTGTTTGGCCAGGGTCACCTTTTGTATAAATACTTAAATCTTCAAACCAGCAGTGGAATTTCAGATCTGGTTCCAGAGCCTCAGGTTCTGAAGGAATTTTCCCTTGTAAAATCTAGATGCACTGATAAACCCTGGGTTCTGCTGCTGGAATGCCACCACTAACATGCTCAAGACTGGGAAATATTAAATGTGTGTCTGAGAAGTGAGTTTGAAGCGATAACAGGGTCACTGCAGAAGGGGCTTGGTGAAGGGCAGCAGAGCCGATTCTGCAGCTGGCCCGAGACGGGCCTGGTGTCCTGGACCATGTGGGTTTGGAGAACATCATGGACTGGACATGGAGAACCTGACACCCAATGCTTTGTCTGGGGTGTCCAGGAAGCATCCACAGGAGCCAGGCTGATTTCCTGGCAGGGTGATGGTCTCTTCCCTAGGCACCTTCATATCCCTCAGATGCTGGAGCCCTGTAAGACTCGCCTGAGTCTGGCACCAGAATGTAACAAAACAGCCATTATTAAAGACCATCAACCTTCCAGATAACTTCCTCCATCCTTTCGCAAACTGGCCGGCAATATACATTGGAAACAAAGTTTATGTTAACAGCTCTAACAGCATTGCATGCAGCGAAGTTGACAGCATAAGTCTGCCATGTAATGGCAATGGGCACTTGTTATTGGCAGCCTAATCAGCCAATCAGAAAACCCGGCATTAACTGGGGGTCATTTCTAGTCCATATAATTACCTGAAAACGTAACTTGTGTTGCCAGAACAGTTAACAGTTTGGTTGCATTACAGTTCTTGTTACGTGAGATTAGTCTGCAATAGCCACCTGTTCCCCATTATATATCCATGTGAGGAAATGGGCTATTATACATTACTGAAATCAACTTGATTCATTACTTGATTGTGTTTGTTTCTCCACGTTGCACTTTAGGTGCTGGATCGTCATTCGGATCTAGTTCACACTTAATTTCAACCACGCGGACTGATGTTTTTGTGGGAAGGCGGCTGACCGAAAGCCATGCACTCATATGCGCTTTATGAGAGGATGCAGGACTTTCTTTGCCACGCTGACAGCTGATGGATATATGTCGATCTCTCCAGTGTTCTATCAATGGGGGGTAAGGGGAGCAGTGCCTCATTGACCCTCCCGAACACTGAAACACAGATAAGCACAGATAAGGACTCGGAGCCCCAGCTTCAGGGTCTGTTAACCGAACCAGTGAGGTCACAACACGCCTCCAGTTTGGGGCTGAGAAGCAGGATTCATTAATTTCCATCGTCCTGCTAAAGATAAGAAATAAAAGCCTCTTGGAGTGTACGTGCACATTGTGACGGCCTCATAAATCCTGGCGCGTGAACGCACGGCATTCGGTACAGGAACAGTTTTCCAGACAGAAAGCAAACATACGTTGATGGCATGATAACCGATGTGGCCTTCCAACATCAACTGGGAGAAAGCGGAAACACAGAGGAGATGGGAAGTGAGATGGAACTGCCTTTATTGTTCAACCGTCAGTATTTGCCTACCCCATAGATATGCTGCACCACTGTTTCCCAACTCAGTCCTTGGTCCCTAGGGAGCTGGGAGGGTCTCGGGGTCCCCGAGGACGGCAGGCCTGGGCTTATGTGGTAGCAGGCCTGGGCTTATGTGGGGGAAGTCCTGGGCTTATGTGGGGGCAGGCCTGGGCTTTGGCAATGGGGGCGGCCGATGATGCCAAGAGTTTGTTCATGAAGCAGTATCGTTCTCAGGGGAAATGCGATAAGGCGTTGGGGTGCAGCCACAGCCTGAGCTGTGAATGAGCTCGGGGGGGGGGGGCTTGGTTAATGACATTCTTGGCAGGAGGTGGAAGCCAGCGCAGGAACTCAGGGTAATTAAGGACTGCCTGCCATATACAGCCCAGAGCATCCTTGCATCTTTCATCGGGGTATAATGAGTTTCTCTCCCTGGCTCAGTGACCCAGTTCTGGAAGTAGAACCAGCATACCCACCTCCCTTCTTAAAATGGACTGGACGACCTGTCTTACTGTGATGGACAGCAACAGAGGAGCGGACCCAGGTATGCGAGGGCAGCGAGGTTTATTCCAACGAGCAGGCAGGGA
>JABFEA020000017.1:15638530-15659336 GCA_019775915.2 Cyphomyrus plagiostoma | reverse complement strand
CTGAGCGGACACCATTGCCTGTGCTGGTGCTGTGTTGCCTGTGTAACATAACGTGTAATTCTCAGTCCGTGGGGTCCGTGGATGATTATTAGCCAGATCACTGCTTTGCAGTCAGAGCTAAATGCATTGTGGGTTGCAGGTTTTTACAGTGCATTTCAGTTTGCAGTTGGAGCAGTGTGTTTCAGCGCCAGGTAATCCCACTTACAAAGATCAACGCAAGTGTTCTTGGTGTGATAGTGCCAAAGCTGTCAGGGTTGTCTGTCCATTTAAGAAGCTTCCATCCTTTCTCTGATCTTGAGTGGGAACTTCTCAAATAAATATTCCTCAGCATATAAATCATCTTAAAATGAGTTTAAGATTAAAGTAGGAATCAGCCTCATTGTTTCATATTTACATTTGTATATTTAGAAGATACATTTGCCCAAAGCAGCGTACAAGTGAGGCATATAACATATTGCAAATGTTTATGCTGTCAAAGAGTCAACTAGACATTGGTGCAGCTAGGTTGTGCATCCAATAAACAGCCACGCAGAAGCGTAAAGAGTATCACGGCAGAACTGCACAACTACGGAACAATTTATAACAAAGCAAGAACTTAATAAAACTATTCAAGGGTCAACAGTGCAACATAAAAGCATTCAAGGAACATATAGAGGCATTGGGTTAGTAAAGAAATTTCTGGAAGAGATGTTCTTGAGGCATTTCTTGAAAGCCCATGTGTGGATTCTGCTCAGAGCATCGTCAAATAACCATGTTTGTGGCTTTAATTTTCGTTATCTGTGTGCTCTGGTAAAGTCACTTTTTGGGTTATGCTTTATCACATCTATGCATGGTTCAGACAGACGTTTCATGAATCTGTGTAGGCTTGCGACTCCTGGGATTTGAACCTACAGCTTTTGGCATCAAGGCGACTTGCATTCTTGACTTTCCAATCCCTATTCTGCCACTCAGCTAAGGGTTTCTCTGAGAAGGCCGTATTCCCAAAGTAACTTTTATGATGGGATAAGTTCACAAGATCAATAGTGAGGACACTTAGAGAGTGGAGGAGGTGGGGTTTCATGTGAATGATTACAGATCCACAAACTGGCTGAGCACTGGTACATACCAGGCGTGGCTATGATGTCAGCCAAACCACAGGCCCAGTGGCTGTAATTTCCTTGCAAGGTCTATTAGTTTCAGCATCAGTATGAGCCAAAACCAACTGGCAGCTTTTACTGACAATGCTGAGAAGGCCTCCGCAGCCCTGTAGTTTGCTGGTGGCTCTGCTCTGAGATGTGCCCAAGACTGTGAAAAATGCACAGTTTTCCCTCGCTGACCTCCTGTGACATAGCTGGCCTTGATGACTGTTAAGGTTTTTGGAAGGATCCAAACTTCTAATCCTGGGCTGTAGGTTTCAAAGTCTCAGTTCTGCGCCAGTCAAGCTTGCCTATGCCCCACCCGTACAACGTGGCAGAGTCATTCATTTGTGATGATTAGCCGTTGCGCTCCCATGAGACTGCTACTAATATAGCCTGTAGCGCCCACTGCCACAATGCTGTGTGCAGGCTGTGCGTAATCCTTTGGCCAGTGATGGGGCGGCTGCTTAAAGTGGTGCTGAATGTCGTCACAGTATGGATGCGAAAGTGGTAGTGTGTGATATTACTGGATGGAGGCCCAGGTCTTTGTCCTGGGCAGCTAGTTGTTCCTTTTGCCCCAGATCCCTCCTGCACTTGCATCATGAGCTGCATCAGTTCTCAAGATGACTTTGTGAAAACCGGGACACTAGCTGACCGGAACCAGGACTAGCCCCCCCCCCAATTAGCGGACTAGGGGCTTCAGGCGCCATAGTAACACTGGTTTTCTGTGCTCAAGGTTATGAAGGAGGTGTGCAGCAATGGAGCCATTGATTGTGATGGGGTGGGATCCGGCTCGCCAGTCCACAAAGCTGAGCTAGAAAAGGCAAGTACTGAGTCCTCGGCTAAAGCCCAAGATCCGCAGCAATGTGCCAGGTTTAGAAACCACACCGACCAGCGGTCTGTCTATTAAAATATCAGTTTATAAGATTTCAAATACTGCTTTATTACAAAAAATTTGTACAGGATATTGACCACTAGATTGATGTCTGTAGTAAAACTGCACATTTTAACAGAAAGTAATACTTTTAAAATATCCAGTGACATCCCAAAAATGAATAATTTTCAGATTCCAAACCTGTTGGTTCATAATTACTTTTTACAGTTCCTGTGCCATCTACCTTTGTATGTATGTGTCCAGCAAAAATCCCAGCATTAACTTGTACAATGTTTTTTAGGCTCTTACAGTGTTCATTTCAAACCAGTTGCACTCATGAACACTACTGGTGTTAATTCAACACTGGGTGTTTTACTCTGTAAACATGAGGACAGTGTTGTAATTCTTGACATCTGGCTCCTCTTGTAGAAGCTATCCTGTGAGAAACCCAGCTCTGATGGCGAGTGGAACCATGAAAATGGAACGGCAGACACCAAAGAGCAAGGTAATTCCTGTAGTACGAGAATGAGCAGGGTGTCGCATGGAGTACTGTGAGAGACAGTGATGGAGAGTAAGCTGTCCTTAGATCCTCAAAGATTATTCTTATGGTTAAGCAGCATGGGTGAAACCTGTCAATGGCGTTACAGGACTGTGATGGTTTGGTCATACATTGAACCTCTGGAGTTTACAAAACACTGACTTTATGGCTGATTTGACTCCACTACCTGTTGCTTCAAGACAAACTGTCAAGACCAGTATAAAATACCAGTGTACTTCCTGATGTCAGTAGCTCCCAGTGTTTGGCATGTGGGTGTCTAGAGTACCACTTTCTGGTAACATGACTGAATCCTCTTGTAGAATTTGGGGCAGCTTCAAGTCAATTGTTTATTTATTTTTTGTTGAAGGAGTGCCAGAATCAAACAAAGAGTATCCACACATGACCCTCACTGAAAAGTCAGGGGATTTCATTAGAATTTATTTGCTCGAGGGGCGGTCTTCTGTGGGGATTAGAGTTTAGATTAACAGGCTGAAAGTGCTGTCCTCAGCATTCAGGAATCCGGAGCCCTTGCTCTTATCAAGATGGCCTGTTCAGTGCTTGCAGTGTCTCAAATAAATTTCACAGATACACTGAAATCTAGCCTTGCATGGGTCGCTGAATCAAAAATACTGCATCTATCCACTTTGAACGGTGTTTTATACTTTTCCTCAATTACTTGAAAATAATGGTTTATCACTTCGGAAGGTAGATCTGTGGTTTCGAGTAAACAAAACCGTCGAGCTAGTTGGATAGGGTTAGCCTGGATTATTTGTCGTTTGGAGTATTCAGATATTCAAGCATTTCGACTTTCCCACAGACATACCATGTCTGTTAGAGCTGGCCTGATAATTATAGAGTTTGAGAGGATTTTATATCCCCATGTGTAAAGACTGAGATTCCAGAGAGTCTGGTAGCACTTTTCCATCACCGGTGGCGGATCTCTTATCTCCACTCTGCACCACATGCCTTCCAAACCTGCATGCCACCAACAAACCAGGCCAACACTGTGGGCCTGGACTTGCTCTGAATTAGGCCTGCTGACCCCCCTCTTGGATGGGATAATTCTCTGATTATAGACATACTTTCCATTGCTGGCAACTGTTCCAATTTGTTGGATTTAAATGAGCAAGATCGTACATTTTCCCTTTACAGATCAAGCATTTTTACATATGTGGGTCTGGTTTCTCCTTTATGACTGGACAGCGTGGCATCAGAAATGGGAGGAGGATGTAGGAACGGCTGCAGCTTCGCTCATTAAGGGGACAGCAGGCGTGTCCTGTCTGCTTAATCCTGTCAGGACGTCAGGTCCTAGAAGCCACCCGCCAGGCCTGAATCATGTGTTGACACAGCTCCATATGTTGTCCTAAAGCTTCCATAGCATCTCTGTCTGTTCAGAAGCCAGAGACCTCTGATTATAGCTGTATGCATGTCGTATTCATCAGTAAAGTATACAAGCTAAAGAAAGTCCTTTGGTCCCATTTGATACGTGTGGCAAACACAAGACCCAGGGCAAGACTCTATGCTTTTAAATGGTATCGGTGTGAAGTAGCAGAGATGGCTGATTTAATGACTAAAGGCAGCCCTCACTGAATGCTGTGTTGATCCTGCCACCCCATTGGCTCATCACTCACCCAAAGGCCCTCCCATAGTGTCAGTGCTGTCCAGGAGATCCTCTCCTTATCAACGATTGCAACAGAATCCAAATTATGGTGCAACCGGATCAGTATTACTGCTCTGTCTTCTGGATGTAAGCTTCAGTCTTTAGTTGGGAATGTGTAATGTGTGTAAGGTTTTTGCATGTCCCACTTAGCACACGTTGCAGAAGGCTAGGCTGATGTACCCACGATCGGGAGGTTGCTAGTTCAAATGCTGTGGTTGGCAGTTTGGGGTCAGATCACAGAGTCATTTTTCCAGCACCTTTGGAGAGGTGTAGTCGGGGCCATTGCTCTGTGGCCCAACAGTCAGCCATCACCCTGCTGGCCACAGGACTTGAACCAACAACCTTCTGAGCAGGGACACAGAGTGCTAATCTGCTGAACCACACACCACCCTGGTTGTCTTCTGTCCTTCACATGCTCCTGTCTCACACATCAGCTAAAGGGAAGAAGAACGCCAAGGTGGATCAGAAGGGTGCCGTGGGCAAGGTGACAGGGAAGAAGATCACCAAGATCATCAGCCTGGGGAAGAAGAAGCCATCAACCGATGAGCAGACCTCCTCAGCAGAAGAAGATGTCCCCACCTGTGGTAGGAGGCCTTGGGAGAGTCTAAGGAGGGTGTGTAGTCCCAACCTAGTTTTTGGGGAACCCCCAGATAGTCCATGCACCGGGACATAGGATGGAGCAAAAATATAGACTGTCTGGGGGTCCCCAAGGACCAGGTTGGGAAACACTGGTCCACAGCATGACCACTTCTCACCTTTCATTGTGATTATTCACATAAACACTTGCTCTCCACTTGGTGCACAATAACTGCTCTGTTCGATCTGGGACTCTCAGTTACTCTGTCGCCGTCAGCCATTTATAGCAGCCAGTGGGCCGAATAAATCACTGTAAGACGTGGCTGATCTCCCCGGTGACTGGCAGGTTACCTGAACGTCCTGTCCAACAACCGCTGGCGTGAGCGCTGGTGCCGGCTGAAGGACAACCAGCTGCTTCTGCACAAGGACCGGGCCGACCTGAAGAGCCACATGGCCTCGCTGCCACTGCGGGGCTGTGAGGTCATCCCCGGGCTGGACTCCAAGCACCCCTTCGCCTTCCGACTGCTGCGCAATGGTCAGGAGGTGGCTGTGCTCGAGGTAGGTAGCCGTGAACCTTTGCTCTGATCTGAACCCTCCCCCAGACCAGCAAATCCTAGTTCTGTCTCTGACTGGGAAAGCCTGGTCGTACCACATGGGCCGCATTCCTCCATGTGTTGAAAAAATACACTGCAGGCGTTTCAGTCGTGTCATAATGGTTATTCTTCTCCGCATATGTCAGAGCGATTTATGTCCTCTGGCCACACTGATCTCCCCCCTCCACTCGGCGCCAAAGTGCTGCACCTCGCTGACGGACTCTCGAGTGCCGTCTCACCACTGGATGAGATGTGGTGGTTGGGGATACGTGCAGTAGGAATCTTAGCTGTTCAGCTGGAGGATTATGGGATGGGCGTGAGCCGCAGTGCTGGATGTACCCGCGACGAGGCAGTTGTCCACCCCTAGGATGGGTAATGACAGTGTGGCCTCTCCTCTTGGTGCCGACTTGTAGCACAGCTCACTCGAGTTATGCGGTTTCTGTGGCCACCATTGAAGTGGAGTTTGTTTTTCTGTCCTTCTCAGTTTTCCTCTGTTCTCTCTCACCCTGTCCTTTAAACCTCTTTCTCTCTATGTCCTGTTTCCTACTCCGGTTTCACTTTTAACTTTTACTCAACTCCACTTTTAGCCCACTAAACGCTTTTGTCTTGCAGTCCTTTGGCCGTTTTCATTTCTCCCTTTTTCCTGATGACTTCTTCCCCTATTTCCTCCTTCTCCTTCCTTCTCTACCAAACTTCTCTATATTTGCCCCCACCCTACAAACCCCTGTCACACCCTCTTATTTATATGTGTATAGTTTATGTCGTACTGGCCTGATATGTACCAGATGCTGCACATTCTCTATCGATATTCACATGAATATTTTACACTATAAGCTACTTTTTTATTCCCTTTAATATTTTTATGTGATGAATATCCATCCATCCATTTTCAGTCACCACTTCTCCTAATCAGGGTTAGGAGTTGAATCCCTGAAAACTATGGGTGCACGGCAGGGAGCAACCCGAACTCGAACCCGGCTCCCAGGGGTGCAAGGCAAAAGTGCGAAGCCCTGCACCCCTGTATATTTTATATGGCTGTATTGTATCTACTGGGCTATTTTATGTTCTCATTATTTTTCTCATTACTTTGTAGCCTTTGCAGGAGTGAACAAAGGAAGAATTCCATTGTGTTGACACTGCATTAGATTGGTAGAATGTTGAATTTATGCCCCTCCCTTGTATCTTAGGCATCGTCCTCTGAGAACATGGGCCGCTGGCTGGGTGTCCTATTGGCTGAGACGGGCTCCACAACGGATCCTGCCGCACTGCATTATGACTACATCGACGTGGAGACCACCGCCAACGTCATCCAGTTGGCCAAGCAGTCATTCTGGTGAGCTCCCACATCCCTCTGGCGTGGGGCTGGGGGTGGAAGGGGAGGGAATTAGACAACCTCCCCCCCCAGGCAGCAGATGATTGATTTATACACAAATCCTGTTCTTTACTCTTTACCCTTTTATACATCTGTGTTACTGCAAGAGATGAATTTAACCTATTAAGGAAAATCCTATGAAATGGCCACTTACCATATACACTCAGCATAGCAAATTAATTCAAATGAAAAAAAGTAGTTTTGACACTGCTAGAGAATTCTGGGTAGAGCAGCTCTTGTTTAGCCAGCCCGCGATGTTTGCAGGCTCTAGGCCAGACCTCATCAATGAATTAATTATGCTTTATAGAGCAAGTGACTCTCTCTGTCTGCATTTGGGGGGAAAAGTAAAACCACTTCAGATAAGTTGTGGAAGAGTCAGCAGACCCTTTGTGTTTATAGAAGTATGGCATGTTTATTTCCAGTGAAGGTTAATGCATATTTAGTGATTTACATGGATATTTTGGAATAAAAATCTCACATGCACTTCTCAAAAGAGTAAAGTAGACTTGCTCTATACTTGTTCCTATGGGATACAGAAGGTCAGTAGACCTACTCTATACTTGTTCCATTAGGATACAGAAGGTCAGTAGACCTGCTTTATACGTATTCCATTAGGATACAGAAGGTCGGTAGACCTGCTCTATACTTGTTCCATTAGGATACAGAAGGTCAGTAGACCTGCTCTATACTTGTTCCTTTGGGATACAGAAGGTCAGTAGACCTACTGTATACTTGTTCCTTTGGGATACAGAAGGTCAGTAGACCTGCTCTATACTTGTTCCATTAGGATACAGAAGGTCAGTAGACCTGCACTATACTTGATCCATTGGGATACAGAAGTTCAGTAGACCTGCTCTATACTTGTTCCATTAGGATACAGAAGGTCAGTAGACCTGCTCTATACTTGTTCCTTTGGGATACAGCTGGTCAGTAGACCTGCTCTATACTTGTTCCATTAGGATACAGATGGTTAGTAGACCTGCTCTATACTAGTTCCATTAGGAAAAAGAATGGAGAAAGTGTTTGTGCAGGCTGACCAACTTGCTGAGGCTTACAGAGGGTAGGTTTTCCTGCTCACAGTTGACATGTTGCAGATAACTGAAAGAAAACCTGCTTCCCAGAGCAGCCAGACTATCCCCGTGCTGTTTGGGCTGTACCATCTGTTTGAATGATCCCAAAAGGACCTTTTGGGGTGTTCATTTCAGTGCCTGTCAGAGGACAACACCAACCCTCCCAACCCTCGCCAGGCTGGATTGATAGTTAATGGGAGAAAGTGGCTATGGTCTACATGGCAAGGAGGATGTACATCATACTGTCAGGCTTTTTCTAGCCTCCGCTGACTTAAGTATTTTTGGATATTTGATAGAGGTCACATGGAGGACAGTTAACATTGTCGATGAACGATCAATCTCAGTACAAAAGTGTATGTAAACTGCCTGCAGTGTTTGTGTTTGGCATCATGTTTAACTGCGATCTCCTATCCTGTTTGCGTACCACCAGCTTTACGAGCAAGCGTGCGGTATCGCCCAATCCGTACCTGGACAATCCTGTCAATGGCTATGCCTGTCCCTCTGGAGTGGCACTGCACTACGATGATGTGCCCATTAATGGGACGGTAAGCTTTCACGTTTCATCTTCCCATGATGCTCTACCAGTGTCACAAGCTCTTCTAATCTTATCCTTGTGTCTTTCCAAGCATTACATAATTAGATACTAGTTTGTTATGGATTAAAAAAAC
Source organism: Cyphomyrus plagiostoma (assembly GCA_019775915.2). NCBI lineage: Eukaryota > Metazoa > Chordata > Actinopteri > Osteoglossiformes > Mormyridae > Cyphomyrus > Cyphomyrus plagiostoma. Next base: position 15,650,870 of record JABFEA020000017.1, on the reverse strand, counting down.
ATATAATCAAATACATATGGCCCTAAAAGTACTTAATAAAGGTGAGCATTGTGTTGAAATTATAGCGAAGGTTTTCCTTTAGATTCTGGTTACGAAAGATCTAATATGCGACAGCACAAATTAGTGCATGTTGGCAGCCAGGAGTCGTAGGGTAGTTGAATGTTTGTGGGGTAGGGCCGGCGTGTGCTGCTTTCATTCCTCTGATTTCTTCACCTGCTGCATATAACGTGCCACTGCTGATAAACATCAGCAACGTCCGTCTCTCATCCCTTCTTTCTTGCTCTGATTCATAACTTCCAGTTGTTTAACAAAGCTTTTGCTGTTCTGTCCCGCTTGGTTTCCCCTAACACCTCTCTAACCCCGCCCACCTTCTCCTCCTGGGTCTCCCTCTGAAGGAGCCAGAGGCCGCATACTCCTCCCCCACCTCTGGGAGGCGCCCCCGTAGGGAGGAGGCCTTCTATGAGAATGTGGACCTTTACGAGAACGTGCCGTCCCCGAAGCCGGCCACCCGCTCCTCTCCCAAACCTGGCGGTGCCGCCACCTCTGCCAGCCACTACAAAACGCCCGTCTCAGCCAGGAGCCTCTCCTCTCGAGCTTCCTCTTCCTCCTCATCCTCCTCTCTGGCTCCTGTCACTAACACTGCCATGTCTGGGCGCAGCACGGCCGCTCAGGTGATTAACGCTCCTACCACTCTGCCAATAACACAGCGTCTGGCCTACCTGTCCTCACGACACAGCGCAGTGAATTATCAGGCCCTCAGGGGGAAGCCATGACCCAGATTTAATGCACAAATTACGCTCCGCTGCACTGTTCAGTGTGTAGCAGCATAACTCATACTGTAAAACCAGCACGTCCGTCCCTGAGATTTCCCGGGGATTTTCCCCCCCGGTTTTGGCATATTTCTTAGCGTGAGACTGTGGTGGCTGTAATTTGGAATGTGGCGTGTTTTTAATGTGTGGCTGCCCAGGCGTGTTGGCACACGGGGCTCCCTCAGCGCCGATTACTCAACCCCTGACAGGACTCTTTTTGTGAAAGATGTCACACGCCACCTGCGAGGTTCGGAGTGGGAACTCAAACATTACCTAATGAGCTTAGCGTAGTTTGCAGGGGTTGCTGGAGCTGGGTGCTAGAGCTTGTACAAGGGAGCTGTTTTTCCTTCGCTGTGCCAAGCATAGGATAAATCCAGAGTAGATTTATTTAGTTTTTCCCGTTACATTCGGAAACCCTTAACTTGGTATTGACTGCGGCGACGGGTGACGTACTGTAAATGAAGGCACGGTCACAGGGCTGGCTCGCTAAAAAAGATTAGCGACGTAACGCTAAAAACTCTCAGAGGAATGCTGGTTAGATTCAGAGGTATTAGCTAAATATAAAGTAGCTTAACTAAATGGTTCCCTGGGCTTAGCTCAGTGGAAAAACAGTGGATTTTTTATTTCATAAATTACAGAGCAAGACTAGCTGTGGAGGCAGAGGATATTAGTCACAAAACACTTTCATTTTGAACTAACAACTGCTGGTCTTCTTCAGAAGCGGATGCACTAAAACCGACAAAAGTGGCGCTTCACACTTAATACTTTTTTTGCTTTTATATGATTTACTGAAAACCACCGAAAATTAATTCCATGCATTTTGAATAAAACCCATTAACTGTTTGATGACACAGCTTTTTACCAAATGTGTTGTCATGCTGAAATGCCTGGTTAGAGGGTCCGGGGGTAGAACAGGATTAAGGCATCCATAAATTTTCTTGACATTTCAAGCTGTTTTCAGACAAATGATGGCAGGAGCAGGAAAACAAACATTTGCATTTAAGGGTTGACTACGGTAGAAATGGCATGAGCGCTTTTGGTTGAGACGTGAGCGTGAACTCGGTCCACGGGTCACTACTGTAGCATCCCGAGATTCTTCATTTTCTTTCCTCAACACTTTTCCCTCGGTTTTGCAGTTTTGGGTCTGTAGGAATTTAGGTTGAGGAAGCTTTGACATCACATGACTTCAGCACTTCAGAAAAATGCTAATTCCAGACACACCCATAGTCAGTCTAAGAGCCCCCCAGATTTTATTTGACCCTTCCAGAAACGTGCAACCAATCACATAAACTTTGTCGTTTTGCTGAAATTCTGATGGTGCTAAAACTGTTTTGAAAGTGCTATATAAACTACATTACACAGAACTATAACAAAGCTTTACTCATGAATCCATGTGTATCAGCTCTCGGCTCCTCCCCACAATGTTCACGTGTTGCAGAATCAGACTCCCGATTCGCTACGGTGGCAGTGTGGTTCCTCATCTGCCCTTCTCTCTCCACCAATCAGCTGAAGGGAAAAAAAGGCCCAATCATCAACGGGACGGCGGCCAAGCAGAAGCTGGACAAGAATCAGCCCAAGAAGCCCAACGGTACCCTACCTGTAAAACGCACTAACTCCAGTAAGTGCTAAACCAGGATCCGCGCCTCCTCACTCATAAAAGTAATAATGATGACGACCGCGGCGGGTTCACGCAAGGGGAGAAGCGGCTCGTAATGCTGAGGAGGCACAGACACAGTGTCTAGGCTGGGCGTTCAGTTTAGGGAGCCACCAATTGCTTTCTAGGAAAACGTGGCCGCACAGAAATGTGGATGACGGCGGAATGTGAAATTATAGCCCTTGCAGGAGCAGGGATGTGGCATGCAGGCCGGCGCTCTGCTAAAGCCATCTCCCGCAGGCCAACCTTCTGCACAGGCAGGCCTTTCAGGAGATAAAACGTGTCGGGTTTTTAGCACTGGACTTGATTGATAGGTCTGTGTCGTTTGTAATCAGGGTATATTAGATTTCCAGGTGATGGCTCAGGAACACTTGGGTGGTCTAAAATTCAACTTTTTTTTATGACGCGTGTTTTATGATGTGCGGAAATACGTGCGCCAAACACCTGCCGAATGTAACCGTATCCTCATTCTTCACCCCCAACCCGTCCCTGACCCTTACCCCCACCGAAGGCGTCGAGCAGTATAAGTACGGGAAGAACCGCGTAGAAGCCGACGCCAAGAGGCTGCAGGCCAAGGAGGAAGAGATGATGAAGAGGAAGCAGGACATCCGCAGCCGGCTGACCCAGCTGAAGAAAGAGAGGATAGAGCTGCGTGTGGCCATTGAGACCAACACAGGTGGGGGTGAGGCAGGGGCCGGGGGTGGCCTCTGATGGGGCCGTCCACACTCACGCGGAAGCAGAACGCGTCAGGGTGGTGACCCGCTTTCCCCCGATGCCCTGTCCCAGGCAAGCGGTCCCAGGCAACTCTGGTGGAGAAGCTCAAGAAAGTGGAGGATGAGTGCAAGGTGAAGGAGGAGGAGAGGGTGAACCTTGAGCTGGAGCTGACCGAGCTCAGGGAGAGCCTGAAGAAGGCCATGAACGGGGGCATCACCCTGGGCCTCACCATCGAACCCAAGTCCGGGACGCCCAGCCCCCAGGTCCTCGTCCAGTTATTGCTGTCATCACACAGCCAACTTGATGGATCTTAAATGACAGCAGCGAAATACAGAATAGCAAGTAAACGGCATACAGCCAAGCACTTTGTCAGTGAACTGTAAAATACATATAACAAGATGTCATGTGACCATAAACAAAGAATATTAATAATACTGATACTGACGTATTAAAGGGCATAACAGCCCGCATCACAGTAACCAGTAAAGCATGTGTTGTTAGTTCGTTTCATTTTGTGAAAATAACTTTAATGGCACAACGTGAATTCATATGTAAATTCCGGGTAGCCATAATTATCCCACGAGTAATTGAATTAGGCTGCGTGTGTTTTTTTTTTAAAGCCACAACAGTGTTTCCATGCACACGTTTTACAGGGAGCCCAGATTGCTTCCACATTTCAGACCGAAATGTAATTGGTGGGTTTTCTGTCTCGATATTTGTGCGCCCCGCCGTCCCGCTGGGAAAGCTGCCTGAGGAGAGAGTCTCTGTCGGTCACGTGGCCTGCTTTTTTCAGGATGTGTCAGTGCTGATAAATGGATGCTATTTCATTGCAGTTTTGTGACGTAGATCAGGTGAATTAGGTAATTGATTATTACTATTACCATGCAGTGCACTGAAGATTTGCACCACTGTAAAGTGTGGTGTACTTCCTTGCGCTCGAGTATAGTATACTCATATATAGTATTATCCCGGATGGTATAGTGTAGCAAATGTGTATGTGCTGTAGTATATAGCACTGCCTAGTATAATATAGTTTACCATAGTACTATATACGGTAATATAACGCAGCACTCTTTACAGTAGTGTCCCTTACATTCCACTGCAGTCCCCAGTGACGCTTCGGCGAACAATGGACAACTCTCCAGTTTCCAGCTGTGACACCAGTGACACAGATACCTGCTCCCTCCCAGTGAATAGCGCCTCCCTGCTGCGCCGGCAGTCGTCTCAGAAGGCGCCACCCGTACGCGGACACGTGCTCCAGAAGGCCAAGGTGGGTAGGCCGACCGATTGCTGCTGGTGGATCGATTCTGGTGATTCTGCCCACGCTTGGGTCAGTCTGCCTGCCTTGGAGTCCCTTACATTCAGGGTCTGGGGTAGAGCCCCGCCCATAAGGGGCAAGAAAGAGGAAGAAGGAAAAGGGAGACTTTTAGGTGCCCGGACACTAGGGGGAGCCCAAGAGTATAGGGTAGCTTAGGTTTGGAGATGGGGGGTGGGGTTTAGTACATTTTTTTAGGGGCCCAGACACTAGGGGGAGCCCATGAGTATGTGAGTATGGACAATGGTAGCTTTGGTTTGGGGGGGTGGGGCAGCAATTAGTAGAATTTTTCAGGGACCCAGCCTTGTCTTTGAGGGGAAAAGGAATTTCAGATGTTCACCCCCCATCTCAACTGCTGCCTGGCACAAAATCTCACTAGCGCCCCCTTTTCCTTCGCAGGAGTGGGAGATGAAAACTGGGACATAAGGCCCACAGCCAGCTCTGCCGTCTCCACGCGTGTACATATTTATGTGAACCGGGTTTTGGAGGAGAAACGAGGAAAGCACAGCCCCGATGGTGGATCAGGAGACCTGAGACGTTACGTTACATTAGTTCTGCTCCTTTTTGCTTACTGTCTTTCTGCCGTTCGCTGTACAGGCACGTGCGTTCACACCCCACAGGCAGAGTACACCAGGGTGGCCCCTAGAGGGCTATGTCCTCACCGACAGAGCTGAACTGTTGATCTCGTCAGCCTTCGCTAAACTAAATCTAGTCAAGATACTTAAACGAGAATCAGAATATTTATTTGTAAATGTTTAAGTAAATATTAGCCTGCCTTTATTATTTATATTGGTATTTAAACTTTCATAGTTTTCACATTAGATCTGGCCTCCCACAGAAGTATGACTCACGCTTGAGGTACATACTTCATTTTCCCCTGTGGTGTTCTTTAAAAGACAGCCACTGGGTCGTACCAATCATCAGACGGGCTGGGGGGAGGTGGTCACATGCTTTCCTGTGAACAGGGGTCTGGTATTTGTGGGTGAAGGAGAGAACCAGTTAGAATAAGTTTGGTTCTTATTACATAGCCGGGTCTGATGTTGGGGTTAAAAAGTTTCTTATGCTCAACCCACCTGCTGTGGAGTTGGGTTATGATGCTTCCCCCCCTAATTTATTTGGTATGTGAGTTTCTGGATTCCAGCCAGAACCCCAGGCTGAGTCAGGTCTGAAGCTGAATAAGCTCTCGGTGCTGGGCTAGGCCGGGCTTAGCGGTGGGTTGTCCAGGCTTATATGACCACATGGAAATAGTAGTCCGGGGGTTCTTGGAAGATAAAATGTTTTTATCAGAGCCCAAGCATACTGTATGTGCTGACATTCAGCTGCGTTAACCACAAGCATTGGGCGAGGCTGACATGGTCCTGGCACATTCCAAATACATCAATACACTGTCAAATGTAGAAGTACTGTATAAAAAGCAAAATCAAATGTGTATTTCACAAAAGTGGTGCTCATTTTTAAATGGTTGGAGCCTGAGGTCGTCTCAGACAGTGAGAATCGATTTCCCACGTCATCATGGGCCAGAAGGCTTTGCTTTACAGACGCGTTTCCTAAGCGGTTCCCCAGAGAACAGCTGTAGGCGCTAACGTCTTTTCCAGCTAAACTCATAATTAACTTTCTGTAATATAAACTATATCTTGCATTCTAGAAAAGCACAAATGCACAGAACTGGTTGCCTGATGCCTTCTGTAAAGCATTTGTCCGAAATGAGAACTCAGTATTAATGCCAAGTATTGTCTCACTATTAATTCCAAATCACTTAAGACTGGTTTTCACTTAAACGTAATTAAAGTTGAACCAAGGTTGTGAAACAGATCTCTAGATCTGAAATCGTTTTTTGCTGGAGGTTGGAAGTAAGAATTCATTACTCATATTTTATGAATTTCTTTACAAATGGCCTGCTTACAAGCGTGTTAGGAAACGTAATTCAAGGTTTTGCATAGCAGCTGAAGATTAGACTAAAATACAGAGATGTGTAAATATTTGATCTGACTTGCTGTTAGTTGCATTAAGCCCCCGGATTCTGGAGCTGTTGCATACTGTTTTGATAAGGGATTGGGGAAAATGGAGCAGAATCATCACACGTGAGACCCTGAGGCAAACGAATCAGGACAGCTCATCCTCAGCTCGTGGGAGTTGTACTTACTCAAAAATGATTGGTTCAGAGAGATAACCAATCAGATTCTAGAGGAGGTGAGTCCAGGTCCAAGCAACTAGCAGAGGCAGGGTCATGACATGCGACTGGTTGGTCCTGCCTCATATAGTTGCTTGGACCCATCGCCTCTACAATCTGATTGGTTATCTCTCTGAACCAATCATTTTTCATTCTGTCCTCAGAACATCTTTTTGCGGGTAAAACTTCCATTAGCTTGTCACCGTCAGCCATCCAGCCCCAGCACGGAGGGGTGTCTGATGAATCCTCTAAATCTCCACCCAAAATCTAAAAATTCCTATTTTGGGTTCCTTCCCAGCTCCCTCTGCCCTCTTCACCTATGCTAACAATGTAAAGAGAGCTTGTGAGAGGAAGGAGAATGGGTATTCAGAAGGTCCTTTTCATCCCAAAGAGGAGACAGATGATGGCAGAAAATGTGAACATATATGTAAATAGTTGTGGTTCGTTTTGTGGGGCGTGGTGGGGGGAGACGGGAATAAAAAAAGAAATCAGCTTGTTTGTTTTGCACCTTAAACTGTTTGTATTATGTGTACTGCTCTAGGACAGTCCCCGACTTGGTGGAGAACACCGGTATGTAATATTAAACTTTTAAAACATGTGTCCTGTTAAATATGCCTCTTTCTCTTGGCGGCATTTAAATGATCCGATGGCAAAACTGCAGGTTCAGAAATGTAATAATTAGGCTGTTGAAAAATAATGGCATATCTTGTTTTTATCTCAGCTTGATGTAACTGACATAGTTTGGCTTACATATTCAGAGAAACTCTCTGGAGACAGAACTGCTGCTTTTATTAAAGCGGCCAGCTGCCTCTCACTGTAAATCTATAGTTTCACTCGGTACATGCTACGTTTTTATTACGCATGGCAATTCTTTGAGCGTTATCGGTTACTGCCACCTGCTGGTGAGCAAGACAATTTCAGCCAATGTAATGCAGTCGTTCTAAGGATGCTTCACGATTGGGTAATAAGGTTACTTTTGCGTTGTGGGTGACACAGTGACCACGGTTTTAGTTTCTTGAAGAATGTTTAGTTTTTATTGAGCAGAACAAATTATTAGAACAAACTTATACAGTTATGGGTGCGGTTAATCCCAAGGGTTCAGTATGTATCGGTACATTTTGAGTGCTCAAACATTTACTGAAAACATTTCCCATGAAATGTCAGGTTCACACATTTTGTTTCAACAATGAATATCCTCCACAAATATAGTTTTTGTCATCTACCCCCCTCCAAATAAACATTTTACAGACATCACAGCACTAAAGAACTAAGAACAAGCAAACATGAGCGTCCTTATGTACAAAAACGTGCCCAGAGTCGTGGATTGTTGCCTGTGGCAAGTCGACTTGTACTTAAACTGTACTGAACACAACCAGAAGGAGCGAGATGAATACTTATTTCTCTTAAGGCAAGTGCAGAGAACACCTGAATCGAAGCTATCGAACTACCCTGACCTAGTGCTGGGGTTTGGTCACATTCAGCCATTCTTCTACGTCAAAGTGTCAGGGTCATGGTTTGTGGTTTGGGGACTGGCTCACTGCGATACATCGTCCCCGGCCGTCAGATATCAACAGCTGCCCTAAACAATGAGCCTCAAACCACGCTATTAAATTAAATAATTATTTAAAAAAAAAAAAAACATGACCTTTAATGCAACTGGTCATTCTTTGCATATTCAGTAGTTTGTTTCATAAAAGAAGTTTCACGACAGGGACGGACATTTCCAGGACCTGCAGGCTGGACAGTGTGACTGTTCGTAGGCGAGCTCTTAATGTAACTGTTGGCTAAATCGTTCATGCTATCTTTCAAAATAATTTGTTAAAAGTTATAGTTGAGGAATATCTGTGACAGTATAATCCAGTGATCGCCATCCTTGCTCCAGGAGATCTACCTTAGGTACAATCCTGATTTAACACACCTAATACAGATAGTATTAGAGCCAGCTGTCAAAGATAAATTGGCTCTAATACTGAGATACTGCTGTTGGGCTTGATTATCTGTGCCAGGTGTGTTAAATCAGGGCTGCACCTAAGCTCTGAGCAGGAGTAGATCTCCAGGAGCAGGATTAGCGACCACTGGCATAAATCTTAATATTTCAAATATCTCTCCCCTCACTACACAAATGGTAATATGTGATCATTGTTTTAAATATGATTAATCCTTTTAATTAAGATAAACTAATTAAAAGCAATGCTATTTGCTATTTTTAGAATTCAGGAGTAAATTGAGAAACAAACTGTAGGTTTTATTTCATATTTCCTCAACAGTGGCGTACACGTGTACTTCTCAGTTAAGACAAATGTGTTCGTAAGTCCGTAACACCATTAATTAAGAGCTCAACAGGAGCAAAAACTAAAGGAACAAACTACTGGATTCTACTGAACCAGGCAAACCCACCACTGACTGAGATTAAGGCTGCTTGGACCCGACACGAGCGGGAGTTCATACAGACCATGTGCGAAATCTTACTGTCCAAATGAAGGGGTTAGTGCAATTCAGAGGCTGCCGGTATGCTGAGGCTCACCAGCCTACAGTGCTTCAAACTAACGACGGAGACTGACTAAGCGGCTCTGCTCTATTCACAGTGGGCTCACGAAACCGGAGAACGCTCGTGTCTGACAGTACAGTGCAGCCAGCACTCATATTGTCTGTGCTATCGCCCTTTGGGATATAACAACGTCATGACCCTGTCCCAGGGTGCATCCCCTTGCAGTTTCGCACAAGGATGTGGCACGAGGACCCTGTCTTGTGAGCATTTTAAGACGACGACAACAGCCACACACTAAGGCAGCGTGTCACGTGACCAAAAGCCATCGGAAATATTTTTGCCGCCGCTGAGCTGATCCACGAAACGACGAGACGATTTAGACGACTTCATACAGGTGAACATGAGTATATAAGGGCCAAAATACTTGGATATCGTGGGAACCTGCAAGATCCTACATGTGAACGATGACAAAACCAAATAATTGTGACTAACGTGTTTCATGAAAGTGCTGAATATTCTGGTGTCAAACATCCAAAAGTGGTGCAAATTTGGTATTTGTGTGAAGTATTATGTTACTCTATGAATAATTATTTACAAAGTATTTCTTATACATGAACAAACCAAATTAAAGGGAACTCTACTTCCTGCATAGCCTAATATAGGCTTCACGACACCCTAGCCTTGTGTGAGAGCCACAACTCCAGGAGTATGGGGTAGACAAGGTATGTAAACCCACATACCCACAACTCATCCTAAATGCATTCTGACCTTTGGGTCTGAAATGAATTGATTGTTCATTTGAAAATTTTTGAAAAAGTTTCCCCCCCCCCCCCCCCGCCAACTTATGTTAGCTATAAATGCATTTTATATTGCAGAAGGTGATTACTGAGGCACCATGGAACCAAACTGTTTTGAAAGGGCTACTGACTAAAATCACGGCAAACTAAAATATCACCCAGTCAATTTACTAAGAGCAGTAAAACATAAATAAACGTAAAATCGAATGTGTCTTGTGAAAAAAAAATACAAAACAATGTATTCCTTTTTTGTAAGTTTGTAGGGGAAAGTAAATGCATAGGCACGTAATGTGCTAAAAATGGTGCACTCACAAGAGCTACTCACAATGGGACAACACTGCCACCTATTGCGTGGATGGGGAACTGATAATTCAAAGATGCATTGAGCCCAGTGCCTTGTAGTTTTCAAGTGGGCTTATGAGCTATTGCCAGAAGCAAGGGATAGATTTGGTGACGCTCCACATCAACATAAAACGACTGATGTCATGCTGCACCCATCTGTACATGCTGAAATCATACTGTGCATTGCATTATCTTCCCTAAACTCGGGTGAGGTCTCAAACAAAAATATACCTGCAGATGTTCAGTCTGCTGAATCGTTATCCTGTAGATGAAAAGCTATTACGTACTTCCAAAGAGGCTTGTTTTTGGCACACCATTTCCACAGTTCAAAAGCAGTAAACAATGTTCATTGTACCACTGTTTTTCCACACAGTTTAGTCGAATTATAATGAATTTAGTGCTTTAAAAATGTCCGTGTCGTTATGCATTGCGTTGTGCTCACCATACATTAATGGATAATGTGAATGTATGTTCATACTGATCAATCTATAAATGTAGCTTTTGCAAGCTGATGCCACAAAAAGCCAAGTTACTCATTCAATCTGCCCATTTTCTGTCTCTGACGAGTGGAGATAACCCAACACATCCCTGGGTTCAGAAGCACTTACATTTTGCTGTCTGCCCTCGACCAGTAATCCTGGTTCGATAAAACCTGTCTAAGTGTCACGTTGCCACTGGCATCCCCCGGATGGCGCTGTCGGGCACTTCTGCTCGATGTCGCAAACGGGGGCAGCTGAATAATCGCGGGCGGGCACTGTGCCGTTCCACAGCGGCATCAAAACCGCACGCTACCACCCTCTGCTTAAACCGGAAGGGGACCACAACCGCAATGAAGAGCTTGGGAAGTAGAGGAAAAATATATATACACCACAACCCGTGAACACGGGTACAGTAAACGACATCACATCAATGAAGAGCCAATGGGAACAGCGGGTGAACAGAGGGCACGGCAGAACACAGGTGAACTTTGTGAGACCACTTAGTAGCGGGGGGGGGGAGCGTCAGGGGGGTGGGGGTGCTCCTGCTTTCAGACAGCAGACCGAGACACGGAGGAGACACGGACAGAGAGAGGAAGAAACAGATTGTTGCCGTAGCATCGTGGTGTGTCGACGGGTCAGGGCCCCCCCCCCGACCTCCTCAGGTAGCTGGGAGAAGACCGGTGTAACAAATCACAGGGTAGGCAGAGTCTGTGCTCTCCGTCCGACCTTCCACCATCAGCTGGTCAGGTAGCTGTGCAGCTCCCGGGAGTTGATGCTGAGGACCACGCCTGAGTGGTTGCCTGGAGACGAGAAACATCCGCCACTCAGCCACCTGATCCGTCGGCCCACATCTGCGCCATAGACCTCGGTAACGTCAAAGACATAGAGGACCTCCTGCTAGCTGCCGGGGGCTGACTGAACAGCCCCGGCGATATCCTCCGGAAATCCGGGGTTTTTCAATCTCGATGTTTTCCACACAATCTTTTTTCCATTTAGCGTTGGGATGGTAAAAAGCGCAGGGACACAGACACCCAGGCATGATCAGGCGGATCAGTGGCCCCAACATCTACACCTAGAGAGTAACCCCTCTATAAAATCTGTGGAATTTTTAACTTCGCCTTTGGCCACACATGTTACGTCATCTATCTTATAGGCCTGACTGTCCCCTTTAAGGAACAACAGAACGTAAAAAAGTTCCATGTATAGAATGAGAGATACAAGCAAAAACCATAATGTCCTCTACAGAGGACAAACATAAATAGCTGGATCTCAGGAGGACGTGCAGCTGAATGTACAGAAAGGGATTGTATTAGGACTATGGCATTTGCCTCATGCTGGAAGGAGATTAGGAAGTCAAAGGCTGAGTACCTCCAGTGTTACCTAGCGTCTGCGAGTCGAGGTCGTCGTCGATAAACTCCTCCCCCTGGATGATGTTCTGGGTGTCCTCGCTGTGGTTCACCGGGCTGGTCATCTCCTGCTCCTTCTCGTTGTGCATCTGCGCATAGACGTTCCTGCCGGGGATCTTTCTGTAAAGAGACCCCGAGAAGGGCTGACTTAGAAGGGGGGTAGGGT
>JABFEA020000017.1:15627623-15638145 GCA_019775915.2 Cyphomyrus plagiostoma | reverse complement strand
CCCCCCCCCCCCCCCCCCCCCCCCCACTTCAGCAAGGACCTTCACTCCACTGCCTCATCATGAATAATGCTTTATTCGCCCAGCTGTCCAAAGCGCTTCAAGATGAAATGCTACATATCGCATGTTTTCTAAATGTTATCATGGATTTTTGAATTAATGTCATATCTAGGCTCGCATAAAGTTCAGTCACAATTGACCCATATTCTTACTTCTAACACTGCTATAGCATAAGCTAATTCTAAAGTAAGACAATGGGACTGCCAAAGTGATAAGCATTATGTCAACACATTTTATATTTTTACATTCATATATTTTTAAATAATGAAAATGTGAAACTGTGAGTCAGCATTTCAAAAAGTGTGACAGGAAAATTCTAGATTTAAAAACACTAAACACGTCTAGTAAGATTTCCAAAATGCCACACACGCAAAAAGTTACTCTAAAACTATGAATATGGCTTCTAATTGGTGGTTAAGGTTCAACTCAGATCAGGTTTTAAATGGTACCAGAGGTTAGCGAAGAGTTAGGGCTTTGGCCCTGAATGACCCATACATACTTTTAATGAGGAGAAAGGATGGAATCAAACAGGATGAGGTTTACCTCTTGAACTTGTAGAGGACGAAGCTTCCAGTGCTGATCAGGCAGACGATGAGGAAGACCATTAATGTCCAGATTCCAGGGCTGGCTACGCCCCCCCCAGACCCTGTGACACAAATAGCCCAGGTGCAGTCAGGGAGTCTGTAGTGACCGGCAGAAAAATCACCCCAAACACTGCACAGACACACTCAGAGGTTAATACACGAGAAACACGCACACACATGAAACCCTAATCCCAGAAATGACGACCATAACCCCTACCCATCCCTAACCTTAGCCATAAGTAACCAAACACAATATGAGACTTTTGGCGTGTTCAGGTTTTTGATTGCAGTCACAGATTTTTATAAAATTGAGTTTCCCTTTGTGGGACTGAAAAGATGGTACCCACAATGTCAAAATAATAGGTTTTTACCACAATTTAATATATACATAATCCACAGACAGAAAGTGATTTCCGCTGATGAAACTGACAGTTAGAAGAAGGTATATTTGCAGTCAAGAAAACGTTCTTTCCAAGAAGCAGTTGAAAAGGAAAACAGAAAACATGAAGAAATATACCTTATTAACCCAAAAGACTTTCACTATAAATTTAAGTTGATGATCGACAAGATCATATTTTCAGTAACAAGTTCACGTTTAGATGGAGGAAGCGGCACCACAAACAGGTCAGAGTGGGGAAAACAGAGTAAAATAGGAGTAAAATAGGAGCATTCAGCGGCTATGGGAGCACGCAGTCGTGACTTCTGACGAGTCTGCACTACATTTCCTAAAAAATACAGCAATAACATTTCTGTTCTGCTTCAAACTAATGGCATACAAGAATGCAAAATTTGAAAACATCTAATTTTTTAAAGTGACTGGGAGTTCATGGGAACAATCTCTTCTGTTGAGTGTTCATATATGTTTTTCAGAAAAGGAAGGATATTTACATATATACGTTTGCAGAAAAGGTAGGGCATGTTCATATATGCTTATGATCTGAAGTAATTTCAATATGACGTCATGTTGTTCAAAAATATACAACCCCAGAGCATCATGGGACACAAATAAACATGATCGCTTAACTGTGAGGACAGAGCAGTATCCTTTAGCAGGGTAATCCTGCACCCTATCTAATCTCTCCTTAGCATATAAAGTCTCTAACGTGGCCAATTACCTGCATGTGGCACTGCGAGGCTCACCAGCACCAGGAGCCCCCCTCTGACGATGAAGCTGACGTTGTTCTCAGTGAAGGCCTGTTTGATGGATGGGATCTGCTGGAACACACAGGATTCTCTGCTAGTCAAAGGCAGGGAGGGCTGATAGGACTAAAAGCACTTGCAATTAAATAGTCTTTAAAGCACAATTACTTTGACGTATGTGGTTTCTTATTGGGCATTTCTCATTAATTTTAGTTGACCTACCTTCTATAATATACTAACAAGCTAGTTAAAATCAGCTATTGAGAGGAAGCAGATAGTGCTGCGATTTAAAATAGCCAGTGTGGGTAATCGGGTCACTGCCTATCTGCATGCGTGAGTGTTCCTCCATATTCCTTTCCATTCTGAGAAGATCCACTGACTGTAATACTGACAGCCATCTTGAATGACATGTTAAACTGCAGAGGATTATGGGTACTGGTGTTCCGTTGTACAGAATGGTGTCTTAAAATGTATGAAATCATGTGCAAGTAAATTTAACTCAACTGAGCTTTATCTTCTGTCACTGGTACTTCCTTTCTGTGCATAATGTGTCCCAAGGAGAGCCCATTAAACAAGAAGAAAGAATCTGACTAAGTTTGCTGCATGATGCAATAACACTAATAGCTCACAGTCGCAGTGCAGTCTGTGGGAATGTCAGACTCCAACTCTTTATATTCTAAACTTAGAGTAATACATTTCTGCTCATAATTGTTGTCTTGGCCATTACTTTGAGAAAAAACTATGCATATTCATACATGAAATGCTGGATCTACTGATATTAATATTAACATATATAAAGAATTTGTGTGCTTTTTCAGTGAGATCCACTGTATAGGAAACATCACTGAGTTATTCAGTCTAGCGAGTTTTAACGTGATGCAGGAAAAAATGCGATGTGGAAATGCAGAAGCCTTTTCCATCAAACTGCACAGCTGAATACTTTGTGTATACAGAGCCTGTGAAAAGGTTTTCGGTGCAGCTTGAGCAATATTCAGTCTAAATGAGCCAATTGTTTGCAAGACCTTTGAGAATCATTTACTACTGGAAGCAGATGTACAGTATTCTAGGGCACTTCCCATAGAGCAAAGCTGGCTTCACAGGCAAGTGGGAAAATCTAATGATTAAAATTTGCCTCCTGACCCTGAAGGGAATCACGGGTCCCCTAGTGGCCAGGCTGATAAACAACAATGGAACCGACACTCTCCGGGTTGCATCGCCATGGCACTCTTGTCACTGATGCAATGGATCTCATGTTTTTGGGGTGTGTATTTTTTTTCTGCTTGGTTTCAGGCTCTCCTCCCCACCCTGGAGTGCAATGAGTGGTCACTTCGTAGCGTGTTCAGTCATGTACCTTGTTCGAGAGCACACTTCTCTTGGCTGGCTTGGCCTCTGCTGGCAGAACATAGAGGTCTGCAGTTGTTGGCAGGCCCGGCTTCACCATGGTAACCAGCAACTCTTGGGGAACAGCTGTAATCTGAACATAAATGGCACCATGTACCCACAACTTGAACATGCATTTTATCCAATATAATCTATAGTGAAAAGAGCATCTGCTACATGAGACAAGACAACGTACCCTGGAGAGGATCTTGGTAACAACCTTTCCAACATCTTCTCTCCATTCTGGAATGTTGGGGTTGAAGTGGTCAAGGTTCCTGCTGAAGCTGAGAGGTATGACCTGGAACTGTTCTAGAACACAACACCACTGGGGGTCAGTGGAACCTACTTCATAACCCAGGGCTCTGTGCTCTCCAGTGTGATGGCCAAACGTCACTGAATACCATGCCACACACTTAGAGAACAGACATTTACACTAAGGTTTCATAGATTTTAAATTGCCGATGGATATTCAACTGATGAGACCTGGCCATCGGTCACTGGGATAAGGTAAGCTGAGTTTTACTCTAGGACAATGTTTCCCAGTCAAGATTCTGCTCCCTCCCAGCTCCTGACAAGGAAAAAAAATGTACACTGCCTGATAGGGAACTGGGGGGAGCAAAAACATGCACTGACTATGGGTCTCTGAGGATCGGATTGGGAAACACTGCTCATAGATACTCTTAGGTGGATAAAGTAAGCCTATCAAAATGGAAGAATTACTGCTCGGAGTGAAACTGATGTATGTTTGAGAGGAATTGAGAAGCTACTTCTTACCGAAGACACGGACACGCTTTGTGTCCTGGACCATGGAGCGCCCGTTGGAGGCCTGGACAGTGACAGACACCTCCCCAGTCTCCGGGAACTTGATGATAATGCTGTTCTCCAGAGAAAGGATGGGCTGTCGAGGAGGCAAAGAGGGAGCCGATTAATCACAAGGGACTCCGACATACCAGAGTCATTAGCACAGATATCAGAAAAATGACGGCAGACAGGAAGGACATGCCAGACCGATTACCAGCGACACAGACACACCAGGTTAACTGCCACGGACGCAGAGGCTGTGTTTCATCACTGATCCTGTCATCCTTCTTAATATTCAGAAGATTTCCGGTTCAAATACAGTGCATGTAGAATTTTGTGATGTCCTCACTGAGACTTTATATTTTTTTTTATGGAGGCAACATAAGAGACAGAAGGGTTAAAGCTGCACAATCAGGAAACCCGATTAATAATAATAATGTATAGTCATTGACTAAGGTATAACCCTGTTTCCAAAAAAAGCTAGAGCACCATGTAAAATGTAAATAAAACTAGAATGCAGTGATTTACAAATCACATAAACTCATATTCAATTGAAAATAGATCAATGACAACATGTCAAATTCAATATTGGTTTATATAATTTGCAAATCATTGTGTTCTGTATTTATTTACATATTACAAAGCGTCCCAACTCTTTTGGAAAGGGGGTTGTACAATGAATAGGTACAGTGTTGCTTCCTTGACAAGCAAGGTTTCTAGACTTTAAACCAGAGGTGGCCAGTCTTATCCGCAAAGGGCCGGTGTGTATGCGGGTTTTGGGGATAATCTGTAAGCCAGCTGTTCAAAAATAAGTGCGAGGACTCTTCAGCCAATCAGTCCTCTAATCAGTGACCTAATTAGGGAGTTGCAGCAAAAACCTGCATACACAGCAGCCCTTTGTGGATAAGATTGAACACCCCTGCTCTAAACAGTTAGAGGGAGCAGTAAAATATTGTCGGTGGTGCCTCTGCTGGCGGTTTACGGTAATGCAACTAAGCAGACTTACAGAGAACCATGTGGTCACAGTGAGTAAGTAAGCCGGGGCTGGTGACACTTCTAAGAGAACTGTGATCACAATGGGTTTCATACAACAAGGGAGAAGAATTATATTGATTAGGGTGGATTTTCCTGAAATGGGAATGGGAATGCTGCAGGATAAGTCCTACACACAGCTATCACCCGGCTGCACAAACTGGAACCCGCTCCGTGACGACACACCTTTGCCCTTATTGGCTGAAGAGTTTAGTTACACACATGACGTTTGTATCCCAGGAAGTTCCGATGCGTAATCTGCTATTTCTGCCGAATATCACGTAAAGCAGTGAGAACTGGTTTTCAGTTCATTTACCTGGTAAAATAAAGTTTAAATAAATGACATAAATGCTCTAATAGTACACGTAAGTTAGTGGTTTATTTATTGTTAGTTACTGTAATGTTGAGCTGCTTTATTTGGTTAATCGTCCTGCCTGTGAAGAAGGCATTCAAGCAAGAATTGCATTGTAGTATGACTCATTTCCTGGCGCATACAATTTATTTTAGGTCAGTGTTCATGGTTCGACTTATGATATTCTGATCGAGTACTAGGTCAAAGTGGTTTGTTCGACTTTCAAGAAATTCGAGTTCTAGTGAGTTTGAGAACCAAGGTACCACTGTATATACAATTGAGGAGGCAGGGTCAAACAGACCCTGGAGCACTTGGGGGTTAATGGCCTTTATCAAGACCCCAAAGATGAAATCTCTTGGCTGACACTGGGGTTTGAACGTAGCAACCTTCTGATCAGAAGTAGTGTGTTCAAACCCACTGAGCCACCCCCCTTTACCATATGTAATGTTATTTCTTACTACCCTGGACTTCAACTCTATAGAAACAATGAAAGATTGCAGACTAAGGACTTTGAATAAGGTAAATCTGCCTGGATGTCATGCACCGTCCAGGGCTGCAGTTCTTTCCCTATCGCAGCCATTCCCACGCTGCAGAGCCTTCACAGCGTGGCAGATATTGGTCCATTTTGTGGGAACGGCACACGTGAGAGTCCGCAGCGCCCACAAGTTACCGATTTCCTCCAGTCAGCAAAAGACCCACCGAGGAGCCTTTAAAGTCTCCGATAATTGGTCAATCTCTCCTCGGAAATGTGATGGCAGCAGGACCGCAGTCAATTTTATCCCGGGGGCCAGAGCAGCCGACAGCGAGTCAAATTCAGATCTAAATCTGCTGTCCACCACAGCACTGATGAGGACAATCAGCGGCTGCAAAGTTAACTTTGCTCCTCAGTGCAAAACGGTTAAATTACGTCTGGGCCAATACAACGATGATCTCTGGTCCCGTCCCCATCAGAAGACCCGGCAGAAGATTACTGTCACCGAACTGCTGCTTGTCTGAGTGCTTTTTATAAATAACTGGAGCAGCGTGGGGGGGGGGGGGTGAGGCCAGTTTAAATAAACCTGAATAATTCTCAGGGGTGATTCAAAGCTGACGCCACATTGCAGGCCCCAGCAGGTCCTAGCACGGCTGCCACCCCCACTGACCCCTTCTCTGGGTCTCACTCCATACCACCTATGGTGCTGCTTCCCCGATGATGTCATCCCAGCAAGCTTATCCCATTACATCACAGCTTTCGCTACGGTACCTCCATAAATATCCCGTCCTCTTCTTCTCAGAGTATTATAAGATTCTCAACAGATCAAGTGAAAATGGGAGCATTAACTACTAAATAAAATGTCACTTACTATGCAAGCAGCTCTTTGCAAATGAACTAATTAGTGCTCAAAAATACCTTTAATGACCAGAGCGATATTTTGGGACTTGCTGGCTAGATCACATGGATTGGTACCGATGAGGACGCTTCTGTGAGTCCTCCCTGGTTACTGTGATAATAGCAGCTGCGGGGGTCGTGTCGCTAGGACATTTTCACTTTCATACGGCAGAGCTGCCGCATGATCACAGGTGCTCTTTTTGCAAATGCTGAATGTGCCTCGCAGATGTATTGGCCTGGATCATTATCACGAGCACGCTGCTGCTGTTGTTCTATGGTTCCGCATAACAATTCACAGGGGAGACACATTCGTATTACGGTCCAACTGCATCACCCGGGAGAGACTGACTTTGTGGTGTAGTTATCTCTGAAACATCAAACAAATGTGATCCTTAATGCTCAGTCCCCAAGTCCGTAATATAAATACCACCATTAAGCACAAGCCCTACTAAAATTATTACTAAAAGTTAATAGAAAACTGTGAAGTACTCTCCCAGGTATAGTGACCACCGTTGTGGATTAAAGAAACTACATGATTAAAATGCTAGGTCACTATTCCAGTCTACTTCATGGTAATAAGGACTCTCTAATAAATAATTAATCACCGAATGAATCCCACAGCAGACACACACATATAACACTTTGCTCCATCACAGTCACGTGGAGGCGGCTGGGTGCTCCTCCGCGACGCTGTAAGTGTCACTCCACATGGCTCCCTTGCGTGTTTCCCCGATGGTGGAACGAGCCACCAAACCACGTCTGGTTACCAGATACCCTCTCCACATTCAAGAGACACCTCAGTCCTCATCTGTTCCAGGAATTTCATTAGTAGCCCAATGCCTCTTTATGGTCCCTGAATGTTCTGTTGTTGCACTGGTCTTGTTGTGTAGCTCCTACTCCGATGTTGCTAGCAGTTACACGTCGAAAGCTCAGCCTAGCTGTACTTATGCCTAGTCCACTCCTCGACAGCACGCATGTTTGTAATACATTACTTGCCTCTCATGTATGTCACTTTTAATAAACGCATCTGCTAAATATGTAAATGTAAATGACACTGTATGTTGTTTATAACCCCATTTCTAACATGTATTTTTAACGTGCACTGCATTCTGTGAAGGGGGATATATTGGTGTTTTTTTCTTGCTTTGAATAATAATTAAAAATGGCTGTGAAGTGGCTGTATGGAGGGTTTGGCACCTGCAGGTTGTCCCCGATCCACCAATAGAAGATGGTCAGGTTGGTGGCATCAGGCAGCACCATGGCAGTCAGGTTCACTTCCTGGTTTCTTCCTGCAATAGGAACCACTTCCAGGTGGACTTCCTGTAGAGGGGCTGCATGCATGGGGGTGGTTACTCAGACGCATTCAAAAATGTTCTGAGGGCAGAATGAATAATGATTGGTTCAGAGAGATAGCCAATCAGATTGTAGAGAAGATGGGTCCAAGACATCTGATGGGTTGGTTCTGCCTCCTCTAGTTGCTTGTACCCACTTCCTCTACAGTCTGATTGGTTATCTCTGTGAACCAATCATTTTTTGTTCTGCCCTCAGAACATTTTTAAAACTCCCACACACAGTGAATTTCTTTGCGGATTTCGGCCTGCTGTGCTCAAACAGCCAGCAAATGTTCACATGCATTCAACCATGACTGAAAGCACTCTAGTAACTGCATTCTTAAAACTGAATTCATTGGGTACAATAGATCTCTTCCAGTCTATTTTTTCAATGACAAGCATGTCTTGCGTGTTCTGTTTGCGGTTACGGAGCCATATCCCATAGCGATGTGACTGTGTGACATGAGGAATCCAGGCATGCACCTGTGAGCCCCGGTCTCTCACCATTGACCTGGATGTAGACGGTGGCCTCGTCGTGCCCAGCTGCGTTTTCGGCCTTCACGGTGACCCGGTAAACACCGGGCTTTGTGTACCGGTGCTGGATGGGCTCATCTGTCACAGTCAGGTTGCGGTAGATGGCCCGAACACCGTCGCCCAGATCCACTTGGTATTTGGTATTCGTGGTGTCCCCCTGAACATGCCCCATCAGGGATGTGAACACCTTTGGCTCAGCTTTCAGCAAATACCACAGATTCCTTCACAAATGCCTGCTTTGGTATATAAAGCTGGAGGTAGTAAACCTCCCTTTAACGGATGGATGACTTCCCGCCACGCTGTAGCGGTCGCATCGTACCTGCTCTTGAACGACGGTGAAGGTGATGTCATCCCCAGGTGCCACGGCCAACATTTGCCCCTTGATGCCCAGCTGGAGGCCTTTAGGGGGCAGCAGTGGGCAGATGTGCTGCTTGGAACTCTGCTGCTTGTTGACTCCTCCCTCGCAGACATTGGCGACCACTTTCCTGTAGCTGCAGACAAACACATAGGACGTTACGCTTAGAGGATGCCTGTTAATTCTACGGTATGATGAACGTTATAGAAATCATAAATGTTCCTTCTTAACTATCAGCTTAGATGAAAATGTTGAAATAAAGCACATACTCAGAATGGTTTAGCATATTTGTTTTCCCAGAGAAGACTTAGTGCTAACAGATAGTCATACGCAGTTACATATGGCGCTTAAGTGTACACAGACAGCTGGCTGGCACGTCCATTCCTGAAGGATCTACAGATAAGTGGTTTATGTGTTTATTGATGATATCAAGTTATTTTTTATCTGCATTTTTCAGAAAAGCAACATTTACAGTGCTTAAGAGCAACCAGGCTAGAAGATCCATCCATCCATCCTTCTATCCATCCATCCATCCATCCATCCAACAATCCATCCATCCATTTTGAAAATCAGTTTATCCGGCGGAGGATCGCAGTGAGCCCGAATCTTATCTCAGTGAAAACTCTGGACAGGATGATATATTTTTATTGCTCTTGTTCCTGCTCATCATTTTACCTAAAATAATGATTTCAGCTTCATATCCAAACAGTGGTTCTTGGTGTCTGTATAATTTCCAGACAGGAGAGACAGCAGAGACCTGTTTCATAAGCAGCACAAACTTCACCCAGGCCCAAAAAAACTTCTGTTGGAAAACAACGCGCACTGCAGACAGGGCACTCACTGCAGACAGGGCACTCACTGCAGACAGGGCACTCACTGCAGACAGGGCACTCACTGCAGAACCAGTATAATGGGAGACACTGCTGATTTACTACCTTTATGTTCCACTTATAACAACAAACTAGGCAAATGTATAAATATCAGCTAATAGGTGGATGTAGTGGGACTGGTGCTACTGTCAAGCTATGATTGTAATATAAACTGAACACTAGATGACCTAAAATGGGTCATTTTTTAAATATCCTAATAGAAGTTTTAATTACAGAGTCAACATCGATTAATTGTACCTTATAACAAATATTACATAAAAGGATTGAAATCCAGGGTTTTATATGGTGAAAAACATACAAGATGGACGTTAGGAGCCAAGATGGAGTTAAGCTGTGGTGTGAGACAACTGGCCACAGCCGTACAGGAGGATGAGAGCTGAGCATCACTGTACAGCTGCCCCAACGGACTCACTGGCACTGCACAGTGCCCTGTCTAAGCGAGTGGGACTCTGCCAGGGATGCTCTGACAGAGAGACCAGCTGTTGTGGAGATGTTGAGGGGGGGGGGGCACCATGCAGGCAAGCAGTCATTTAGTCTGATGAGAGATGCATCTAAAATGCTACCCTTCACTGTGCAGTTTGGAGTCACGCTCTACTTACCGGCAGAGGAGGAGGAATGAACATTTGGCTGGCTTTACGAGTGAGCCTGATGCCTGTGTGTGTGTGTGTGTGTGTTGGGGGGGGGGGGGGGGGTAAAA
>JABFEA020000017.1:15589118-15619275 GCA_019775915.2 Cyphomyrus plagiostoma | reverse complement strand
CCCCCCCCCCCCCCCCCCCCCCCCCCCCCCCCCCCCCCCCCCCCCCCCCCCCCCCACGCCGGTAGACAGAGCGATTCTATGAATGGGGCTCCCTGTTAACATGACTGCAGCAGCAAGAAAATAAAGAATGCAAAGTAACCGAAGGTGACGATACTGGGGACAGAGAGAAACATCAGATGTGTCCAAACAGACAGAAAAGCCCCCTTTGCGAGACACCGTACCTGCCTCCAGGACTTCCCACAGTCCGATGTGATGTACATCTCCTCCTTATATTCCACCAGCTGGGATCCCAGATTACCTGCAGAGAGACGGGAATTACTGAAGAAAGGGCACCTGACCCGACATATGAGACGCATATGCATGGACAGGACAGCAGGGGGCGACAGTACATGTGCCAGAGCCATTTCCCGTACTCATGACACAGAGGCGGATATTCAGACGAGCGACTTTCTTCCGTCCTCACAGTTCTTTCCTCTCTCCTTCTGAAGGGTCTGGCAGGTAATAACAGATTTCCGTCACTAATACTGACAACCGAGTCCATCGGCAGGCAGCTGTAAGCTCCCCCCCTCTCAATTATACGTTCACTGTGAACCAGAAAAGCCCGGAAAGTAGAGGGCATCCAGAACAATGCAAAAAACCAATTTCTTTCATCTGCTCTCATTTTTTAAATTTTTGTTCAAAGTTTGATTTAAAAATCGAAAGAAAGGGAAAGGATTGTATTCCGTTGAATTAAAAATGATTTCACGCCCAGGCACCCAGTTATCACGAAAGTAGGAGCATTTGTTTTCATTCCATCCTGCTATCTTTTGTAATCTCTCCGAGTTCTTTTAAACAGAGCGATGGTCTAACAAAGAATCTGCCCCCGCACGTTATACCTTGAGAGATGATGGGTTTTGGAGATCTGGGCAGGATAATAAAAGCTAGCGGGACAGGGAGAATCCAGAGAGGCCACTGATGGATTGTTCTGTAAGGCTATAGATATGAAAGGGGTTGGGGAAAACAGAGGCCTACATTTATAAAAAATTAAATTTGTCGCAGTCGTCCGTTTCATCGTGAGTGACAAGTGCGGCTCTATTTTCTTATGCTTTTGAAACCACACATCCATAACTCATAAATGGGCCAGATAAGCATGCAGGAACACACATAGTAACACCAGGAACCAAAAAGTAAACTGCCATCAATATACTAATAACTTGAAAAATCATCATCAGATCATGTGTCGCCTGTAATCTTGACACAGAATTATCCAAGGTTGAGTTGAAAGCACTTTGCCTGAATCTACCTTGTCAGGGGCCCTAGACAGAATTTTTCTTGGGAGGCCCCCTTACCAAGAAAACTGACGACGACTACACTTCCTCACCAACGCAGGTATTTTGGGGGCCCTAGGCTACTGCCTATTCCGCCTATAGCTAGAGTCAGCCCCGAAGAGCACAAGTATGTATGTTTATTCTCATAATGTATTGCAACTGTACCAGGAGTGATTGGGTAACTAATCTCCTAAACCATCTCTTGTTCTGCACTTGTTTAAAATGAATCAATCCTCTGTCACCCCAGCATTTGTTTGTCCATATCCTGTAATCTCATACGCATTTGGGACTCTTGTTTAAGAAACCAGGAAGGCTTTGTTGTTTCCATGGAGACAGTGTGCGTGGAGACTCACCAGCACCCATGATGAGCCCGGGGGCAGAGTCTTTGGTGTGGACGGTCCCAGAGACATAGGGGTTGTCAGCCCAGCGCAAGTGCAGGTGCAAGTGGCAGTCCGGCTGGGGAGAAACACGGAGACAACACCCCCCCACTCAGGCATCTCAGTCACTGGAGGGAGGAATCGAGACTCACAAACTGCAGGTCTCACTCAAGCATATTTAGAGCAACTACATTATGTGAGATGATATATGGCAGCAGTAAGGAAAGCTGGAGATGTTGACTGTATTACTGCTGCTGTCCTACTGTTAAATAAGATGCTGGTTTGAGGTGCTTAAGTAAAAGGTGGGTACTGTATATGGCTATGAATATAGCCTCTTACTATTAGTCCAAATAAAGACCTGTACTTTGGTATGGAAAGTGGTTGTCAGGCCATTCTGCAGTCCCGTCTTGTATATGAGCTTTTTAACTTGGGTACTTCTCCATAAAACAAGCCCTCTCACTGTCAAGTCTGAGCGAGAAAGTCAGAACGGACAGGCCGCCAGAGTGATTTATAAAGTGTCTGATGTTCTTATGAGCTCATCAACTCAGACCCCATGTCCTGATGGACTGGGTTAGAGCCTGGACCATATGAGACTTCAAGACTAATTAAAAACCCAGCCTTTAGGATGGTAGCATGCGATGATCTTCTGTCACCACAAGAAACGAGATACAAGAAAGAGAATCTGGAGTCATTCCATCTCTTTCCTGGAACATAGGCCCATGGTAAGTGTGACTCACTATCAGTAAGTCATTCCAGCCAGAAGGTGGCAGAATCACTAGCAAAATCAGCTTTGGATGAGAAAGCTGGAGTGAGAAATTTACTTCAAAGTTGATTCGAAGCTCATGAAGGCAGACACTGGAGAAAAATGTCCATTGTGATTCTCTACAATGAATACATGAGTAAAAGAACAATAAGCTGATGCTATGAAAATAACGTTCTCCAGTATCCTTGATTAGTGGAACTGTGTGACTTAATAAGAGTGTTTAGTGCAGGGCTGTGTGTATTTGGCACATAGGTACCCTTTAGAGACCGCACAGACATTAATTTGCTGACCCCCTTGAATGACCGCAAACGACGCCAAGGTTGAAGCATCAACACATGTCTGTGGCCGGCTCCATTCGTCTGCCTCTCACTGTCGGAACAGCTCATTAGACGAAGAGGTTCCATAGATCATCCTAAGTTTTACATCAGCGTCTGAATGTTGTCCTGGCTTATTAGGAGCGACCGCAGTCTCTCCCTCCTCCATCTGCTCCCCCTCTTTGCGCAGACTATCAAAAACGGTGCATGTGCTTAATTACTCATTCAAAGGGCTCAGTCCATGACCTGCGGCTAACAAGGAAGTCGTAAGCAGATGGTTCCTCTGCCGTCGCTGCACAGAATTTTCCAGAGAGCTGTCTGTTCGTCTTGTGGCACTTCAGACGCAAGCTGTTGAAGGAGGAGAGCGTGGACGCACACTCAAGCGTGCGTCTGTTTCTGAAAGCGCAATGGACCATGAGGTAAGGTCAGAACAAGAGGCGGCGGTGTTTGCAGCTCAACCTTACCGGCTTGCAGTTGACCAGCTTGCCATTCATGTCAGTGGCTGGAGGGGTCAAGTAGTTCCAGTCCCGTCCTTTGTTATAGGTGATCAGCGTTGTCACCTTCCCATCCACCTTCTGATTGGCCAGGAAGACTCCTTTGATTCCACGGACCTAAAAAGGAATTGACACAGTTGACCGGTTGTGTACTCCGCGACTGCGACTGTTTATGCTCAACTGGTTCGTTAAAACAAAACCTTGGCCTGGATTTGTTCTTTCTGGACCTGAACTTCCCACCGCTGTCTTTAGTAGATCCATTTTGTGAATGACCTTCCCCAACATGGGTCAATCCAAAGTATCAGCAAGAGTAACATGAGAATCTAGTGGGCAGAGAGGTCTGTGTTCTGACATAATCAAACCCAAAGGCAAACTGTGCAGGAACTGGTCACTTTATATTTTATTGCTGATTTGAAAAGGTAATAGGTGCAGAAGGACATGGAGTCCATAAACCGAAAATGTACCTGTGCAGAAATGTGAAAAGGGCCAAATAAAGGAAAAAAAACCTTACATATGACTTTCTTCCATGTGTGCTGACTGAATGAGATTTCATTGTGAAGCTTGATTTCATTCAAAGCAGAACATCCATTTACTCTGTGACAGTGGCTTCAAAGAACATTCAGAAGCAAAAAAAAAAAAACCCCCAAAAAAACGTGGCTCTCAAATTGTGCAGACAGAGGTAAACACTAAAGGAAACACATCTACTGAAGTGATATATCTCCTCCAGTTTAATGCAGGCACTGAATTGGAGAAGGCTCAGCTCTGGGAGGCGGTGAGTGAGGGGAGTGAAGACAGATGAGCTTTACAGAGACGTAATGTGGATAAGTCTTATCTTCATGGGAGCAGGGTCCTGATCCAGACCCAAAGAGATCACCACACAGCTATCAAGATACTTTACCCCTGAACTGATCCTCATTCTTAGTGGACTCTCCATCCACCTTGATGTCACTATCTCTTAAGGATAAAACGGTCTTTCTGCCTTGGGCACAGCTATGAATTGGGGTGCCGGGTTTGTCAGCTGCCTAACCCAGTGTTTCCCAATCTGATCCTCAGGGACCCACAGACAGTCCCAGTTCTTGCTCTGGGAGCTGGAATGGAGTGAAAATGTGGAATGTCTGGCAGGGAGCTTGGAGGGAGCAAAAATGTGGACCAGATATGAATCCATGAGGACAGGGTTGGGAAACACTGCATTAGTACATTTGAGGAATTCACCATTTCCTCATGACCCTTTCCAAGAAACTTCAGTTCTCTCTTGTCTGCACAGCTACTACTTTCCTACCTGACCGCTTCAAAATAATCTAAAACATAGTTCACTTAGTTTAGCACTGTCTTGCAAACCCCTATAGGACCTGTGGGACCCAATGGAAATATCGCAGGAACAATGTTTTCAGACTGTCATTATTATTAGGCGCCATCAAGCTGATGTCGACTCTTGGCAGCGATATAGATGGCAGTCCTCCAGAAGGTCCTGTGCTCTATCTGGGTCTTCATGGAAGACTTTCTTTCATTGTAAAAACATGGTTCAAATGTACAAACTCGGGAGTATGTGGAGAGATCTAATGCTGATGGAATGAAAAACAGTTAAAAGCAAGCTCTATCATGTTGGGCCACATTGCTGTACATAATTTGGTGTCTCACAACTTTGATTAAAAATCCATTCTGAACAGTGGTCTGTCTTGCTCTTGCAAAGACGAAGATATTTTTTATATAATTAGAGCAAATATTTATTTTTTAAATTTTGCATGCTTATTTCTTGGCATAAGAGTAGGCAGAACATCAAATAGATACCTTAATAAAGTAAACAGTGTAGGTGGTAGGGGAAGGGAATAATCGGGGGAATGTTAGGAACATGACAGGTGGGCACGATCAGAGCGGCGGGTCTGAGTGGGAGCAGGATTTCAAGAAGTCTCTAACTTCCAGCTCAGATGTACTGTGTCCCTTGTCTGATCACCCTCCACTGGCTGACGGTTTTGCAGCCAGAGTCGAAGACATGACCCTGGTTTAGGCAAAACTCTCGGGGCTTCATTATCCACAGGACATCATCAGCCACGACAGCCCTGCCAGACTGATCCGCTCGGTGTCAGCCAGACGTTTCACAATCCTTACCAGCCCGAATCGCCGTCCAGGGGTCGCTCATTCTCTGCCTTTGAACCCACTGATAAGTCAAGCTTCCAACATCTGTTAGGAGCACATCCTGTTTTCCAGCCCTAAAAGCTCAACTAAGCCAGCCTCGTGTGCATTCAGCACGAGCACTGCGTAACTCAGGCCGGCCTATAAGCGAGCCTTGTGTGACAGCAAGATGGGGTGCTGGACAGTAATTGCTGTTCCTGATATGTTGTGGGGATGTTTGCAACTGGCATGGAGAATAATGAATAATATATTTGCTGAAGCCTTCTGGGTGTCTTATACTTTAGTAATGATGTGACTATGTGTCTGGCCTATAATTTCATAGTAATTAATCACATTATGAGAGTCGACCAAAAAAAAAACACATTAAAAACAAATTCAAGGTGTCCTTCTCTAAATGGCAAGGAAGTCTGGCAGATAGAATATGTCTTAAACTGAAGAAACAACATCCTGAACTGGTAGCTACTCAACTATGCAAATGAGATGGAATTAATTACTCCAGTAGGATGTTTCTCTTCTAATTTAATGTTCCTCTCAGAAGCTTAAATACTTTTGGTGATGTTTGTTTAATTAATCCCTGTAAAAAAAGTATTATTTATCACACACAAACACACATAACCGGAGTTTAAGAAAAATATTCAAAGAGAACAGAACATTTGGACACTGACACTTGGACAAGACCTGACATTATATATGTACGATATGTATACAGTATGTATACCATCAGTGGCCACTTTATTACCTCTGCTCAGTGGTGGATCATTCAGGTCCAGAAAGTAAAAATCCAGACCAAGATTTTGTTTCAACAAACTCGCCGAATGCTCTGTGACTGTGAATCTGAACTTCACACCAGTTGGTTGAAATACAATCTTGATTTGGATTTTTCTCCTTTCTGGACCTGAACTACCCACTTCTGCCCCTGCTTTCTTATGAACGCCGTGTGATTACTGGTGCCAGAAATGGTGATTCCAGCATCTCAGAAACAGCCACCCTTCTGGGACTCTCACACACTACAGTGTACAGAAATTACAGAGAATCGTATGCTGAACAAAAAACATACATACAGTCAGGGGCGTTTCTGTTGCAACTTGACACAAAACACCTTGTTAAGTCAGAGGAGAAGAGGCAGGCTTGGTAATGGTAACAAGATGGCCGCAAGTGCAAAAATACTGTATAGAAAGGATTTTGGTACCTGGTTCCAGATAGGTCTACCTAATAAAGGGGCCACATATACATGTGTATATATGACACAGAGAGAGTAACTGAGATGGCTGATAGACTTCCAAAGAGTTCTTAAAAGAGCTCTGGCATTTGATTCAGTCTTAAAGCAACATTTTCAGCCCTCTAGGCAAACAATGTAAAAACAAACAGAGACTGTGTGTGTTTTGGACTCGAGTGATGTGGACGTTTTGCACTATGCGAGTCGGTGCTGTTAGACAGGAGCCAAAAAGAAGTAAAAGGAGATGAAGTCTGAGTCTCACGTGGGGTAAATGGGTCTGAGCTGGGGTAGGGGGCAATGTTACTGGTCATATTTATGGGGGGGGGTCCGTCTTTGCCAAGAAAGAAAACCACAGTTTTATAAAAGCGTCTGGCAAGCAAAGCACGAGCAGAGCTTGACAGCGGGGAATTAAACACTGAAATGGTAATGAGCGTGAGAGTGGGGAATGAAATACTGAAATGGTAATGAGCGTGATAGCGTGGAATGTAATACTGAAATGGTAATGAGCGTGATAGCGGGGAATGAAATGCTGAAATGGTAATGAGTGTGAGAGTGGGGAATGAAATACTGAAATGGTAATGAGTGTGAGAGTAGGGAATAAAGTACTGAAATTGTAATGAGTGTGAGAGTGGGGAATTAAATACTGAAATGGTAATGAGCGTGAGAGCGGGGAATGAAATACTGAAATGGTAATGAGCGTGATAGCGTGGAATGTAATACTGAAATGGTAATGAGCGTGATAGCGGGGAATGAAATGCTGAAATGGTAATGAGTGTGAGAGTGGGGAATGAAATACTGAAATGGTAATGAGTGTGAGAGTAGGGAATAAAGTACTGAAATTGTAATGAGTGTGAGAGTGGGGAATTAAATACTGAAATGGTAATGAGCGTGAGAGCGGGGAATGAAATACTGAAATGGTAGTGAGAGTGGGGAATGAAATACTGAAATGGTAATGAGTGTGAGAGTGAGGAATGAATTACTGAAATGGTAATGAGCGTGATAGCGGGGAATGAAATACTGAAATGGTAATGAGCGTGATAGCGGGGAATGAAATACTGAGAGGGAAATGAGCGAAGGGCAGCCAGGGGCAGCTCACCTCCAGGATGTCGATGAGCACATTCTCCTCTGGCTGCCTGGTGCTGCGCACGTTCTCCAGCACGATGGAGTAATACACACCCTGCACGTCCGACTGGTACAGATTGTAGGTGTCCGCCTGATACCATTCCTGGATGGCCAGGAACACCTGGTTCTCGTCCGTGCTGACAATCTGGACATCCTGGGATGGGAAGAGAGTGGTGGAGACAATGTTTCTTATACGTCTTTACTTTTACGTTGTGGAAGTGCAGCATGAGCCGCTTTGCGTGGAAGCACTGAGCGAAGGGGAGAGGGGGTGAGCAGGGCTGGGAGCCGCGGGAGTAACGTGATAGAGGAGCCACACGTGGGAGGGGCAGAGGCGGCCCAGAATCCAGCAGAGCCGCGAGGCACAAACACGCGGATGGGAAGAAAGAAAATAAAGCGGACAGATAGCAAACACTTCACACAGGCTGAATGTTAATAAACGCAGAGCTGAAAAGCTGAGGCAATTACCGAAGAACAGGCCTGGAGTGGGAGCTGGGGGGGGCTGTGGGGGGGGCATGCTAATGCCTGGCTCAGCGTACACTGTGAGGAGGCAGATTTAATTAATCGATTTTACACAGAAGTAAAGAGGAAAGAGGAGCAGAGGATGGCTATATAGGGAATGACGCTCCACCGGTCCACTTAAACCCCCCCCGCCACTTGGGGGTTTATCCGCCAGAGTAACGCGTCCTCCATGTCACACGCATTTCTGAGCGCCGATTCGGAATCAAAGGCAGAGACAGCGGGCTTATGCGCCTGCCCATCAGCGTCAACGCGCTCCCCAACTGCTGCGTCTTCCACGCCGCCAGCGGGACGGGATCTGAGAGCGGGGGATGCGACAGCAAATGACAGCGGGGGCCGTCGGAGGTCACGGCAGATACAGAAATACTTTGAGATGCCCTGAAAAGAGCAGGCAGGGCCCCAAAGGCCCCATCCGCTGTGGGACCGTCTTTATTTAGCTGCCGGTCTCCCAACGCTGAGCCGACGACCTGAACACCCACTAATCTGAGTCACAAGCTTTCCCCGGTCGAGGTGGCACTCATGGGCGTTTACGCTAATCTGAGCGTCTATTCTCACCAAAAACCATCTTCCGTTGCTCTGAGCGATCAGCAGGGGGGAGAAGCAATGGCAGAGCGGCCTCCAAAAGATGCTCTTCGGGGGTGAAGCAGACTCCAGTCTGCAGCACAGCTGCGTTTCCCTCCATACAGACACTCAGCTTTCCAAAGTAGGTTACTTTCAAACTCAGGCTGACTGGCTTCAGACTGGTATACACATTTATACTGATGAGCTGAACATTGTCATTAAAACCACATGAATGGGAACTTCCTGTGCCCTGGCTGTCAGCTGACCCATCAGAGGCCAATGGGGTCTCAGCTGCCAGTGCTGAGTCATGCTGATGCTTCAATTAGCATCAATTATTATCAAATAAACAAATAATAAACTATTAATATTAATGATAATAATAATAATAATTATTATTATTCTTAATATTAACATTATTACTATTCTTATAGGAGGCAGTGTGTGGCTCAGCATACGATGTCTGTGATCAGAAGGTTGTTGGTTTAAACCCAGCCTGAGCATGTCTGCAGGTCCTTGGGCAAGACCCATGACCCCCAACGCCCGGCTGTCCGTCGCTGCCATGATTTATCTCACCTACAGAGAGCTGGGGGAAGCAAAACGGAGCAGTTCCCTACAGGGATTAATAAAGTAGCAATTATTATTATTACCATTAATCAGCACTCAGTGTGCCTCACTGGCTAAGAGAAAAGTCACATGGGTGAAGGAGAGCAGCTCATGTCCAAGCTGCTGTCTGCCTCCGACAGAGTGGGCACAAGGTAATTACTTACAAATGTCAAGAATGAATAAAGCAAAATGAAATAAAATAAGGACTATACAGTCACAACATGCAGCCTAAAATAAAAGCATACATAATTTGTTGTTCTGGCCAATAATATTCCCCAAATATCTAAGGATTCAAGCTACCCAACTTCATTAAAGAGAATGTCATATCTTTATGTTACTTGGCTAAAAAATACCATAGTGTCTCTGCTGTACACTGTAGTATAGTAGAGAAACTCAGGGCCGTCCCTGAGCCCTTTTCATTAGCCTAATAGTGCTGTATAACTCTGATGGATGCATCAATGTTATTCAGTATCTTGTAAGTAATCGTGTATTAGGTTGCCACTTATTTCAAGCTGAATATGTCAGAAATCCCTGTTCCTTTCTCAGATACAAAAACGGGTTCATTGGTGGTACCCCGCAGTCTCCTGATGGTACGGAAGACCAGGAGGAAGAAGA
Organism: Cyphomyrus plagiostoma; assembly: GCA_019775915.2. Classification (NCBI taxonomy): domain Eukaryota; kingdom Metazoa; phylum Chordata; class Actinopteri; order Osteoglossiformes; family Mormyridae; genus Cyphomyrus; species Cyphomyrus plagiostoma. The sequence goes on along the minus strand of JABFEA020000017.1, from coordinate 15,609,257 downwards.
GTTTGGAGGAGGGAAAGACACCCCCAACACCTCCGACTGCCGTCGTGAAGAGCGTACAGAAACCGGGGCACCGTGCTACGCTACCAGATACCCTGGATGGAAGATGGTGCTACGTTCCAAGATGAAGCATGTTCTGATGCCCAACTTCCCATTCTGCTTCTCCGCTCCTACGGGAAGCTCTCAGGGGAGGCTGGGCCATCCAGGGGAACCAGACGGATGGAGTAGGAGAAGCCTCAGCTATCACAGGCTTTGGACCTTTTCTTCAGCACTTGTAGCTACAGGGGAACCATAATAAGCTGGTGGGAGACAAAAGACAGCTTGGAGCTGGACTAGACCCACCGTCTGCACTATGGGGATAGATCACCAGCCCCAGGCTAGAAAGAGCCTCAGGTGTTGAAAGTGCATCGCGTTTGCTCTTCTTAAAGGGATCCTGTTCTTGTTATTCATTGAGCAGGACCTGTTTGTTTGATCCCTTTGTCCTGTTTCTTTCTGCTACTGTGTCACAGACTCTGCACACCATCTGCCAAAGCCACCTTAAAACCCTTCCATCCTTCTCCCATAACCGCTTATCCAGTACATGGTCATGGTGAGCCAATGGCAGGGAACAAAAGGCTGCTTTAAATCCCGCCGTTACAACGGGGACAGATGTCGCCGTCTTCCTCTGTGAGCCTCTTCCTGCTTAGCAGTCTGCTCTGAGAGCAGAATAGCGGGAGCTTCAAGCACACTCGCGGTTTTAATATTTCCACAAGAAGACCCTAAATGACGCAATATGGTGCCTCTTCCATGCGGGCTGACCGAGGTCGCGGCGAAACGTCACGCTGCAAGCAAATAAACCCAGACGACGGCGAAAAAGGGAGAGATAAAGGAGCGTTTGACACCTCTGATTCTCTCAGCTGTAGCTAATCCGGCCCGTTTGAGGGACATCTGCACGTACGAAGCATGAAATCCTGCTGCCGCTCCCAAAAAGGGTGTTTTATATGAAGCATCACTATGTCAAGCCCCCCCCCACCCCCACCACATGCCCAACTCTCAAGCCATTTTCACTCATTAGCAGCTCAACGTCTGACCAGCTAGCTAATCAACTGTGGGAAGTGATAACAAAGCTGAAAGCGAGATGGAGGGAAAGTGAGAAGATGGAAGAGCCACGGCTGTTTAAAGATCCCACTAGCCGCTGGTTAGACACACGGGCACCACAGCACGGGCCAGGAACAGTCCCTCATCCCGCTCATCTCCTCTCTTCACTCCCTCCTCTTCCAGAGGGCATCACACCACTTTCGTAGTTTTTTGCACTTTCTCACGAGAAATTATTCAGCTCTGTCTGTCTACCTCTGTCCCAAAACTCTCAGCGTTAGACCCGCTGAACACATAACCCCTCAAATCATAAAACACTGGTAGTGTTATTATGGTGCTGCCTGGTTTCTGAAACGGTATCTTCCCTATATTGTCAACTTTTAAAACACGTCTTAAAACCCATTTTTATTCTATGGCTTTTGGCCTCAGTGAGACTTTCAGACGTTTTTAAATGACTAATTTATTTATAAATGTATTTGTTTATTGTTTATTTTTTACTATGAATGTTGATTGGTTTAGTTTCAATGTACAGCACTTTGTGTCAGCTGTGGTTGTTTTAAAGTGCTTTATAAATAAAGTTGATGATGATGATGATATTTTCATAATTTTTCAGGTTTTATCACATTTCACGTAGATGTATCTCCAGTTATTTAATGACTACTGTATCACAATTAACACAAGTTTTCTGATATCACACTCTATTTCATCATTTAATTTAAGGTAAAATTTGAACCGTGACTGGAATTTCAAGCACTTTACTGTTACTGTGTAACACAACGAAATGACCTCCCTGACAACCATAATAGTGCATTATAAAATGTGAATAATTGACAGTACAATTAATAAATAGAAAATGAAAACAAACAAAATCATATAAAATATGCTCAAAATATTTTCAGAGATGACATGTACAATGTTAAGAGCTTGGATAACCATCAAGCCCAATCGAAAATCAATTTGTGGGAAGCCCAGGTGTCCCTTGTTCCAGAGGGGCGTGTTCAGTACTGATCTGTCTAGGTTTTCCCATGGGGCACCCTCGTCCAGTACCTCTGTCCTAATGAGAAGAACAATGATGCCCGCAGTGAAAAGCCCCAGGGAGCTTTTCCATTGGCACTTGCCAAGCAAACCCCTCCCCTAACATCTCAATGGACCTATCACAGGCCTCACAGCGATGCACTGCTTATTTTCTTCCCTTGCCGGTCATCATTAAACACACAGAAGACAATTTTTAATGACACCACATGGCTGACCTCCAAAGTAAGCACACGGTCTTCCAGAGGACTAAGGAGACCGTACCTTGGGCAAGGCGTACTTGGGGAACCTCATCTGGACGAAGTCGTTCCGCCGATAGGAGACGTAGTGCTTGGTGCGGTTCCCAGTGGTCACCTGAAAGCAAGATGGGAGGAACACAGTCACATGGCGTTACATGTGGAAGGTCATGTGGCTTCTGCGTTTAAGAGCGTCGGCATCAGACCCAGTCGCTGTCTGCATCTGTTTAGTCAGTGAAGTCGTATTAGCAGTAGATAAAAGCATCAGCAAGTAGAATGAAATAAACCCATGAGAGGCTGCGGTCTACATTGGCTGTGGTCTACAATGGCTGGCAGACTGCGCTTTGCTGAACTCCCATCGAATGTTCGTGACAGTCCACACGGAAAGGCACGCCCACTGACAGGCCCAGACAGACATGCGATGGAGCGTAATGGTGATTTAACACAGCAAATCTGATCGCTGTTTTAATTGAAGCAACCAGGTAAGAATATTCTCAGAAGGGCCTGTCGAGACCAGGGTCCGGGCTCAGCGAGAAGAGGGACGTTCGCAAACATGTGCTTCTCCTTTGGGAGTGAATGCAGAGGGACTCAAAAGCAGACCTTCCCCTAAAAAACATCCAGGGTCCGGTTAGCTGGTCGACGAACGACAAAGCAGATCGGGAGGGAGGAGAGCGGACGAGAAGGAAAGGATGAATGTGGAGGGAAGAGAGAGGGAGGGAAAGTGGGTGGGGAGAGGCAGAGAGAAAAGAGAGGGAGGGAAGACGAGGGAAACAGGAGGGAGGAGAAGACAGGAGACTGGAGAGAGGAGCAGAAAGTGTATCACATTATAAGAGTGAGCCTGCGGGGACTCTATCAGGATAAAACTCAAATGTCAGCTTTTATTACTGCCAGAGCAGCAGCAGGGTGAAGCTGCTCTTTCCCCGACCCACAGTGCCCCAGAAAATCAACACATCATGACGTAATACAGGTCTACTTCATACGGACAGCAGAGAGACACGACGATAACCAAGACAGCGGAAAAAGGGACGCACTGAGACAGGCATTCATATCACATATATACATGCGTGCATGTGCAAGACACACATATACAGTATGTATACACACACGCACATGCGCACAAACACACACACATGCACACACATGTGCACACAGACACACACATGGACACAGACACACACACATACACACAAACACACACACATGTACACAGACACACCCGCACACACACGCATTACGTGATTAATCATTGAGATATTCCAACCTTTTTGGTCTGGTTTAAAAGTTACTTTTCTTGATGGACATGAGAGCAGTATGTCTCAATTAAACCAAAAAACTAAACAGTCACCATAAATATTTAGCCTGGTTATCACCAGTCATTGAAATTGTCCTCATATATATATGTGCATGTCAAAGCTGTGGATCATTTTTTTCAGTTATTAATGGTAATTATGTACCTCGGCCAACAACACAAACTGTAATCTTTGCAAAGTAAACTCAATAAATCAGCCATCATACAAAAATGTAACTCGAGGACCTGGCTCTATCCAAACCGATTGGCACAAAAGTCATTTTTATTTTGTGAAGAAAGAAGGGAATTTTTGATTTATGACATACATTTGAAAATAACCTCCTTCAGACAGAGATATGCTGCTGAAGAGGAATGTTACTGCCTCTATCTGCAATTGAAAAAAATGAATTAGAAACAAGATGAATATGTTCTGTCCTCCCTTTAATGGAATGGTGAGGGGCAGGAGGTATCCAGAACATCCCATAATACAACACTTACAAAAGTGTGTTTATAGAACAAAACAACAACATCCCACTATGAAGAGATTTTACTCAAGAAAAGACCACAACCTGCATTAGTAACATAAACATACTTGCATGTAGATGTGTGAATGTATTTTATGTACGTGCCGTTTCTGTCATAACCTGCTCGTACGATCTTCCTGTGTGCCACGCCCCCCTCGTTTACCTCGTGTGGAATCCCCATGTACCCAGCTGTCCCATGTTATTTTTTAGTGATCCTGTGTATTTAAGTCCACGTCTGAGTCCGTAAGCCCAGGTCTGTCGTATACCGTGTTGTGTGCTTGTGGCTCGGTTTCCCTACTAAATCCTGCATTTTGGACTTACGCTTCCCAACCTTGATTCCCCGGTTCCTGCGTGCACGACCGGATGTGACAGTTTGCATGTATAAATACATGTATGGATTTATGATCTTCGCTGCTTTCATTTTATGCAGTACTCATATCTGTTTTTGGCTTAGTTTCTGGGTTCCCTACAGCAACATCTGTACCACGTGTTATGATCTATGTCTCTGTATTATGTGCATTTAGAAACCTTTCCTGTCATGGTGACAGAATAAATAACAGTTTCCAGCATTTATTGGAGATACACAAACAAAAATGCTTCAGTGAAGCATGAGGAACAGGCACCAGCTGTTTGGTAACTTTCTATAGATTCATCTGCGTGACGCTGTAAATCAATGTCATGTTAAATTACAGTGTTTGGACACTTATTATAAGTGATGGTATGCCGTACAGCAAGATTGTATGAAAATGAATAGATGTAAAGTACTTTCTCTGACGTCCACTAAACCCACCCCCAGTGACATCCAGATGCTTCTCATGTATCAAACGTAGTATTAATTAAAACAGTCATCATCTCCGTTGTCCCTGCCTCCCCTGGTGTCATACAAATTAAAATAAGCTGACCGTGGCTGATGTTACAGTACAGAGGTCTGTAAACCCCCACCCCACATCTGAATGTGTTGTAGAGGTTTTGTGTAAATTAAGCAGACCACACCCCAATCCTATAGCCAGGACGGGATTTATTCAGAAACAACCACCATGCAGCGGCACTATGGGTACAGAACAGGCCCGAGTTCACAAACCGTGACCGTGAAGAGCTCTTACCTTCACAAATATATAGCTGTCCTGCACGGACAGCGAGTTCTGGTCGATCTTGCCGAGGAACTGAGCCGTCACCATCTTGTCCGAGCAGTTCTGGATGAGGCAGGTCACGTAGAGAAAGCCTGTGGAGATGCGGGATGCAGATCAGGATGGGTGGGTGAATTGGTGGATGGATGGATGGATGGATGGATGAATGGGGGTGGAACTTAAGGACCTGAACTTAGGTTTGGGTCCAAAGATTAACTGCACTGGAGTAGACTCGAGTGAGACACTTATCCTTGATTTGCGTCAGAGATTCACTCAGAAGGTTACATGGGTGCAGTAAGCAATGACGGACGACTATCTCAAGTCACTTTGAAGGAATTAACTATTGTCCCTCTTAGCAAATATCAGCCCTCTTAGCACCGAGGAGTACGCAGATAGCTCCAGTGGGCAGGCGCTCCTTACAGCTGGAGCAGTCAACCCTGCCAGGCAATACATCCAGAAGACTGAGCCCAAAACCTCCCAGCATCCACTGGTACCGTACCTATCCTGGCCACTGCACAAAAACTGCCTTAATCACAGCTGTGAATTATATATTCTTATCCACAAACACGGCGATGATTTGAATCGCTGATTTGGGAGCTGGCTGCAGGCCAGGCGGGGGGACGTGGAGGCGCTGTGGTGCTCCAGCTGGGCACCGCTGCCCAGCTCAACCGTGGTCCAGCTGGATGCTTACAGAAGCGCTTTTTAGCGCGTCTCTCCGCTGAACCGTGTCAGTGCACCCAGGAAAGGAGCCCGGCCAGCTTATTTCCCTCCTGCATCTCCCTTGGGAATTTCCACTTCTTGTTTGCCAACCTCCTTTGGCTTCCTTCCACTGAAAATCGCACGACATTGTTGCCATTACGTCTATCAGCTCTGACTGTTAATAATTTATATAATTACTGCAGTTACTCTTATAGTTTTGTTACATTTTCAGAACAACTATTCCGGGAAAACGAAGCAAACGGCTGGATTTGGCAACTAAGACGTGCAAAAGCACCGACGCGGCAATGATTCACGCAAGCCATAGGGGGCGCCACATAATGGAGGAATTCACGCCGGGGGGCCGAACTGGGTCTCACACAGCGGGTACGCTGTCGAGCCACAGGAGAGACAGGGCAAAACCACAAGACAAACACGGGTACACAAGGTGATTCTCCGAGTTGTTTCCGTGGCCGCGCATCTCCTTGGTTTGTTCTGTTATTATTCCATATTTAATACTTGTAAAGCAGCTACGGAGGGAGAGTGATTTGCGCCGGACGTGTAACCAGGCCACCTGAGGAGGAGGAGGAACGTCAGCGAGGCAGGACAACACGGCTCGGACTTATCCCCGCCACACGCGCCGACTGCTTACTCAGTCTGGGTCTCGCCTCAAGGTGAGACGCGTGCGTCGCGCTCCAGGGAACGTATGGCGAGGAATGTTCTGGAGAATAATTACTGAAATCGAGGACAAAAAGGGCACTGGCTGGGGAAATACAAGAAAATGAGGCAGAACAACAGAAAAATATATAAGGCTGAAATTAGACCTATATCGGACAATGTCGGCCAGGGTAGTGTGTTTGTGTTGCCTGGACACGCCAATCTAATACACCCATGCCAATTTCCTGGCTGGGAAAAGACTCGCTGACATGACACGGCAGAGGGATGCGCGGGGATGGTGGGGGGGGGGCTCTCCCTCCGTCCCGTCCATTGGACTCAGACTTGCTTTAAGGAGCCAAAGGTAGAGTCCCTGCACCCAGCCCTGGGCTACACCCCCCAGGCCAGCCTCGCTTCAAGGAAACTCTGTGCTTTTTATCTCCTTCTTTGCCTGCAGCATGTGCAAACGAAGGGCATGCTGGGAAAAAAAATCACACTCAGACATCAGACGTGAGATTGGGAGCTGAAATCACTGGAATCGCTGGTAACTTACCCATTGGACGCCCCCCCCCCCCCCACAACCCAATGAATGGGTAATATGCCCCTGTAAGAAGTTAAATAGATTTAACGATATTAACAACACTGCTGCATGGTGCAAAGTAACATGATGCTCTGCAGCACTGCGCCGCAATAAAACAGCGCAGTGAATCTAAGGGGGCTGCACAGGACTGCGGCTTTTTCTGTCCCTGACCTTGGATAAAAAAGGAAAATGTGATATAATTTTTCCCCAAATGGTGACTTTCATTCTGTATTTCTCCCTATGGCATGATTGGCCAACCCTTCATTAACAGATAGTATACTGTAATATGTAAAATGGGGTTACAATGGGGAGGACAGATACAGGCCATATTAATGACAGAAGACTGCATTCCTCTCGCCTAATAACCCAGTCTACAGCGCCATTACAGCTGGCTGCGGGAATCAGGGCAGGCCACCTGACTGGGTGCCCCACATTCCACAGCAGGCCCTGGGGAGAGGTGGCAGGCGACTCCCAGGCTGTGTGCGGCCTTCGCTGCATGGCCTCTCAATTCGGGGAATGGTACAGCAGGAGGGTTACAGTGGAATGCCAGCACTTCACATCAGAATCCGGCGAGGTACTCTAACCCCCCCACCATGTTGTCCTCCCATACTGCTGTTCTGCAGCTCACTGGCCAATGATCTTACCAGCTGCTCAGTTAAAACATAAGGAGTCCAGGGCTCAGGAACACCTTCTGCTGAAGGTACAGTTGGTGTCAGCATAAAGCTCGCTCTTCACTCACAGTTACGAGGTTCTGGTGGGTGCGAGGGGCCCCTGAGGAACGACCTGCCTTGACCTCTCCACCCAGGTCACACAGAAAATTTATGTCACTGAGGAAACATTCACATGGGTGCCAGTGATGGTGGAGTTCATAAATACGCATTTTAAAGCAGTGTTTCCCAACCCAGTCTTCAGGGACCCCCAGTCAGACCACAATTTAGCTCCCTCCCAGCTTCCAGTGGACTGCCTGGGGGCCCCTGTTGTGTAAGAAACACGCACACGCAGGCACGCACTGGCATGTTCTCGTCATACCTCCGCTCGTCTCCTGCATCTCCATGTGCACCAGATCCGGGTCGACGTCCACGCCCGCCACAGACCTGCCGCCACGTGGGACACATCGGTTAGCGATCAGATTCAGACACATCGGTTTCGACTCGGCCTACATCTGCACGGGCACATTACAAATGACCTTGCAAATGAACGATGCACCAGGCCGGCCTGATTAACGAGTCCTATGTCACTCGCCGAGCTCATATACAACCAACGGCGTTTCGTGAGAAAAACAGACAACTTTAGTGTCTACCCTGCATTATCTCTGCCACAAAATTAATGTAATTAGTGCAGTAAAGACTGAGACATGGCTTGAAACCTCCATTAGGGGTCCAATAAAGCTCTCTTTACAAGCAATTAGCAAGCTGGTATGAGCACAGAGGAAGACGTGCACTTCGTGAGTGCGATTTCCCCATCAATCTCCCCCCAAAAAGCCCGGTTATCTGGATGCAATTGCACAGCTTGTGTCTAAATAGCCCCGTGTCAAAATGAGTAATCAGAGACTGGCAAGACAATATCCCCACATAAGACACAGCCTCCGGAAGAGATGACATGGAATACCGATTTTACCGTCAAACTGAAAGTTCATGGAATACAAAACATCTCGATGGAAAAAAGCCAGTTTTCAAAATCATTTACATCAAAATGACATACATCTTTTGAAAAAGCAGGGTTAGACAGTATTTGGAGCAGCTGGGGATTAGGAGCCTTACTCAGCGGCCAGTGGTGACATCACATTTCCAGGTGAAACACTGTTGAAACACCTGTTGGTTTAATGGTTTCATTTCATATTTAATCTGTTGTATGCAGTCTTGTGATTTTCCCCTGTGAGTCTCCTCTCTTCTGTGTTTCTCCTTCCTCTCCTGGGTTATACCTTTCCGCCTCTCCCGCACGTGTCCTGCTCTACCCACTGTTAGTCTCCCCTGCTGTTCCAGCTGTCAGGGTTCCTCTCCCCCGCATTTCTCTCTTCCTGTTTTGCTGATTCGTCCTGTGCAGTTGCCTGTGAGACGTGGGAATCCCCCTTCCGTGGGGCTCCCGTGTCTGTTCACATAGCATGATTACCGTTAAGGCTTACCGGAAGATTAATAGCTTAATAACCTCAAAACCAAACACAGAAAACATGAAGAGAAAAACAGGCCTTGTGAAAGCAGAAAGAACAGTAGAATTCTTCCCTTTCTCCATGCATTAAGTCCCCGAGTAAATTTAAGAGCTTTGCAGATCCGGGAATGGAATCGCCCAGGGTCTCCTGTATGTGTTACTGTTAGTGGCTAAACGCTAAGAGCTAGACCCTGCAGAGAGAGTCATACATCTTGTGGTACGTGCAAGGGGGGGTTTCCTTGCGTGACATACAGCGATAAAGCTGGCGGCGTGGTGACCAGTGACAGCTGAGGCTCACGCTTTAGACGTGAATAAAAAGTGACAGCATCACGGCTCATTTAGAGCATTTCAGAGCTTCACGCTCGAACCTTGGCTGAGCTCCCCCCCCCCCCCCAAACACAAAAGAAAAGTGTTTAAAGAGGAGATCTGGCATTTTGCCTCTGGCCAGTGATGACTCGGCGTGTCAATTACAGACACGTAAATCTGTCTGCCCAGAGCTCAGTACCTCCATGTTTAAGGACACCAGCCTGAGCCTGGCATGACCTGCATTTTCTTTGACCTTCTAACTCACGCTCCTGGGGAAATGCCTTAAAAAACACCGTGTGTAATGAGGGTTAGGCCCGCAGCTGGTGGTTTGAAAGATCTCGCTTCCGATCTTCATTGTGTCATCGTGGCTGTAGCTCAGTTTCCTTCTATAAACCTTCAACACATGAGCTAAGCAGCCCAGGAACGTCTCTCCTCACTTTAAAGAGACATTTGATTTAAAACGAATAGACACCTGGTGGATTTTTATTGCATCATATACAATCAGGGGCTGAAATTCAATCGACAAATCTGCTGGCTGTTATGCACATGCTGCGCATCAACACCAGCTTTAATATTCAGATGCCTGGAATCTCATCAGAGAGCCGATTGGCTGGCAAAGAAAAGTCACCTGAAGGACTCCAGCCAACCAGGAAAACTGAGAGGAGCAACAAAGAAACACCCACCAAAAAAAACGATCCTTGCTGACGCGTTCCTGCAGCAATGTCCACTTCCTGCCCAGGTCTGTCGACACATAAAGCTAAAGAGGAAAGACGGAACAGAGGACAATTAATTCCATTGTAGAGTTCAAGCATTCAGTGGGCACTGACTGGGATGCTGGTGTATAATGAGATCAAGTCTCCACAGCCATTACATGCTGACAAGCCAGAAGAACCAAATGCAGACTTTTGTTAAATTTACTGCTGTTCATTAAGTGTGGTGCCAATTCTGTTTGGAATTCTACAGAAATGTAAATACTAAAATATTCATGTTTTGCACATTTTTACAAAGGATTTACATCGGGGCATGAAGTACAAGCCATGCACACCCTTCAAAGGAAACGTTTCTTGTTCTCAACATAACCTGTTAATTTTAGACGACTGGTATGTGCTTTGTTTATGTGTTTGAGAACTCAAGAGCTTGATCCGTAATAAAAACCTATTGATTTCCTGTTGGTATCCCAGAATTCCACACTCTGTGAAGAAACGCTGCCCCGCCTCTTGGCTTGAAGAGGGGACCGGCCTGTCCGCTACCCACACATGGAGTGTAGCCCCCAGCTTTATGGTTAAGGATGTCAGGAAGCCTGCATTGTCATGGACCACATCCAGCCCTCTGGCTGATTAGCTTAACAATACCTCAGTCATCGGCGAGACCCTCCCAGACGCTGCTGCCAAACTAAATACTCTCTCTGGAAGCCCGGGCCGTTAAAAAGTCTCACGGAGAGAAAGGACAGCCAGATTCCCGGGGTGAAGTAGAAGCTGGCAGAAGCCCTCTGACAAATGAACGCACTGTAACCACATGACACACCTGGCGGAACTGACAGGGGTCCTAAGATGTAAGAGCGTCTGGGGCGGCGCATAGGCCAAGGCCAGGCGACAGCCTTAGGGGCGAGCTTTTGTCAGGAATCTGGAGATTGAGTGTGTGGCAGATGAACGCAGTGCCAAACGAGGCACCGGACAACACCGAAATTCCGAACGGGCGACAGCACCCATGTGTGACGTGCGGGGAGACAGGATCGGCCGTTTCCCTTGCTGAGAATGAGCGGCAGAGCACCGAAGGAAGTGTCCCTGTTGCAGACGGACGTCTGGAGCGGGTGAGTGTTTATTTAAAGCAGGGATTGTTTACTTACTCATCCCAAGTCAGCGATGAATCAAATAAACACGGTTGTGCCGTGATCACAGCGCGGAAGGCCTCCCTTCCCTTGTCTGCTATAGGCCGGCAGCCTATCGGCGCTCTATAACAGAAAAGCACTTCCGGCTTCCCAAGAGTGATGGCCGTGGCGACGCGCGACCGACTCGCCTTCCCCTCCTTGCTGTAGGCCAGCAACTTGTCCTCCTCCTTGGGGTGAAAGAGGAGCGTCTCCACGGTGAAGGAGAGCGGCTGCCGCAGGAAGGAGGTGCCCTCGTCGGTGCTGATGAAGAGCATCTGCTCGCGCTCGTTGATGGTGGAGCTCACGAGGATCACCTGCAAGACAGAAGGCCTGCCGTGTCACGATGAGGCAACTCGGTAATGAGGAGCGTCGAGGAGTTTACATTCGAACGGAGTCTGACTGCAGTGGGCTTCAGCCGGTGAGGGAAGGCAGACCCTCTCACGCAGCCTCCAACTCAGTACTTTTGTTTGACTTTACAGGTCATGAAAGTTTTATCCGACATCAGCTTGCCAGCAGAAGATGCTGGACAATGGTAAAATAAAAGTACCATTTGCTGACGGACTGAACCATTCTAGAGATCTTGAAAAGATCATGAAACTGCCTGAGGGGGACCAATCGCAAGCCTGATGGGGGGGGGGCGAGACACCAATCAAAAACCTGCAGGATTTATCATTTTGTTGGCCACCATAGACATCCGATGAGGCGATTTATCGTCCAGGTAATGACTTCAGTCACGCCACCGAGCATGAGATTAAACAAGATCACCAGGATCTACTGCCCAGTTGTGAATTAAGGTCAAGTGGCCCCATGCTGTCACGTCGGCCACGATCACAGGGCTCCGCCATCACGCCAGGTATCAGAGCCCACTGGTTGACCATGCTTTACCAAAACAGATGCATTTCAGGCCTTCCCTGTGTTTCATCCTGAGACATTTCAGCAGTTACAAAAATCTTTTATTACACAGTAAAGTCTGGATAGCCTGAAGGCATGAAAACCCAAAAATCAGACAGGCAGAGCTCCCCCCCCTCGCCTCGATTTATGCAGGAGCTGTTTCTCTCTGCTGCTATACGGGGCGCGCCAGACTCCACGGGGCTGCTGAATCACTGTTTTCAGAGTAGCCGAATTGGAAAAACATATCGATCCATCACTCCGCACCGAAGGCGATAATAACAGATGAGGATGGAACCAGGAGCTCCTTCAACATGCAGGAAGTGCAAAAATGAACCATAAAAGTTCCTCAACGAGGACAAACATAGAATACTGAGGGAAACACTGGGAAAATGCCAACGGACTGTACACCATGAGATCAGGGGTGTTAACTGGGTGTATGTGCTTGTGTATGTCTGAGCAGGTATTAAGTATGTGAGTCAATACACGCACACACACACACACACACACACACACACACACACACGCACGCACGCACGCACGCACGCACGCACACACACACAGTGACCTTCAAGGACGAAAAGCAGAAGACAAGCATTTCCTGCCCACTGATTGACGCGGCGTCAGTAATGGGTGCGACCAAGCCTGCATAATTGGATTAAGAGGGTCGGAGTAGTTGAATGGCTTCGCTGGGCAACTCTGCCGTTGTTCAGTGTACTGCTGCAAATTCGGCCAAGCGTGGCCAAGCAGTTCCTCCGGCCACCAGCAGGTGGTGCTGTTGCTCAACTGTCGAGGCCGTCGGGTCACCAAACCAGCGGGGCCCAGCAGCAAGGCCTCGGTAGCCCGCGCTGACCTGCCTTTCGCTCAGCGCCAAGTCCCCAAAAGTGGGGCGAGGGAGAGGGGAGCCACAGAGCATATCCTGTAAAGCGAGCCGCTTTGGAAAACAAAGGCCCTCCTCCCGTCATGGAACCCGTGGGGAGCGAGCACAGGGCCTCCATTGTGTGCCGTGTTTGTGAGAGCAGACGGGTGCAGCGTGCTACGGTTTCCTGTATCTGTCGCTACGGGGGCCGCACTGGGCCAGGGGGTGGTCAGGGGACGGTGCTTTTGGCACACAGTGTCACCACCTAGTTCTCAGGTAAGAAAACGGTGACACCAGCGTGACCCCTGAGAATTCAGGAAGCCAATAGCGATGAAATACCTGCATGGGCCAGACATGGCCACACAGCCCGGCAGCAAACACACCCACCAGCCTCTCGGTAGGAAGGCAGCCAGGAAGGAATCTACAGATTCATGCACTGCTCCGGTTCCCAGCACAGGGGCATGCTGGGAAGCCGCCGCAGCCTGAGCTCCTGAGCTCTCGGCTCCCGCACACAGAACGAGCGGAGATCGACTCACAGATGCAGGAAGACGCACAAGAGGAGGGCAAACAGGTGAGCACGGCTCAGACACACACGCATGCACGCAGCAGACTGTGTGGAGCTCTGTCTGAGGGCATCACACGGGTCAAATGGGCACCGGAGTGAGGAATACCAGACGTCAAGCTGTTTTCGCCATGCAATCGGAGCTGAGGGCACAGGTGCGCATCCCAATTTGTCCCCAGATGCTGAGTTATTCAGGCGGTTATCTGACCGTTTGGGTCAGAGGCTCATCTGGCATGTCCAAGTTGAAAGGCCCTTCTTTAGCCATCCCACCCTCTACCCCCTTCATCCATCCCAGCCATACTGTCCTTGACTGCTTGATTACGCCTATTTTGACCAGTTTTCCACGGCACACTGTGAGAGGTACCTGATAAGATCGCAATCTAGTCTCGTGTGCAGATTGTGCCTGACTCATGACAAACACTATAGCTCCGCAAGTATGTATCCATGGTGATAGTGTACATGTTCATTGTCCTTGTGTTTCTCAAAGAAAGCCATTCAAACAGCTCCCACAAGGGTCCAAGAAACTAATCCTAGCTGATTACTTGCTGAGTACAACCTGGCTCTTAACCATTACGCCACCTGCTGGCCATAAAAGCACATAGATTCACAAAGGAATTTGTCTTTTTATCGCTACTATAAATCCTTCCCCCATTATGTTAACAATATATGGTACGATGTGATCATTATTTTTATTACATTAATTACATACTGTAAGGGATGATTATCGGTAAAAATGGGGGTGTCAGTGTGCACATGCATCATGAGAGGGGAGGCCCAGGATGAACCAGCAGGCCCAGGCCACGCCCCTCTCAGAGAGAAAAGCCACACCCCTCTCAGATAGAAAAGCCACACCCCTCTCAGGGAGAAAAGCCACACCCCTCTCAGAGAGAAAAGCCACACCCCTCTCAGACAGAAAAGCCACACCCCTCTCAGAGAAAAATGCCACGGCCCTCTCAGAAAGAAAAGCCACGCCCCTCTCAGAGAGAAAAGCTACGCCCCTCTCAGATAGAAAAGCTACGCCCCTCTCAGATAGAAAAGCTACGCCCCTCTCAGATAGAAAAGCCACGCCCCTATCAGATAGAAAAGCCACGTCCCTCTCAGATAGAAAAGCCACGCCCCTCTCAGATAGAAAAGCCACGCCCCTCTCAGATAGAAAACCCACGCCCCTATCAGATAGAAAAGCCACGTCCCTCTCAGATAGAAAAGCCATACCCCTCTCAGAGAAAAATGCCACGCCCCTCTCAGAAAGAAAAGCCAACACCACACTCAGATAGAAAAGCCACGCCCCTCTCAGAGAGAAAAGCTATGCCCCTCTCAGATAGAAAACCCACGCCCCTATCAGATAGAAAAGCCACGCCCCTATCAGATAGAAAAGCCACGCCCCTATCAGATAGAAAAGCCACGTCCCTCTCAGATAGAAAAGCTACGCCCCTCTCAGATAGAAAACCCACGCCCCTATCAGATAGAAAAGCCACGTCCCTCTCAGATAGAAAAGCCACGTCCCTCTCAGATAGAAAAGCCACTCCCTCTCAGATAGAAAAGCCACACCTCAACACAGGCTAGCAACCCTAGAGTGGAGGGAAGCGATTCTTCACAATCAATGAAGACAGGAGAAAAATAGAATCTGTCTAAGCGGCAAAAGCAGCACAGTAAATAAGGATCGATGCTCGGGAAGGATTTACATACTGCTCCTCAGCTCGCTTCACCATTATTAATAGTCTGCTTAGCAGACCAGTTCTTTCATGGCAGCTGACCAACTCACAAGCAACACATGCATCCGATTTGTCGTCTTCCTTTCGAAATTTCACATGCCTCCAACATTCAGCCCTGCACAGACTACGGCCCTCGCTAACTGCATTAGCTTAATGAGTGTCAATCAGAGCGTGTGTCCTCAATCACCCTCCCGGCAGCGTGGAGCACTTGGCACGAGCCGAGACCATGTGACCTGGCACGGGCCTATATGCAGCCGTGCCCTAATACTGCCACATAAAATTAAGGCTCACACGGTGATGGGGTTGGCCGACGCGGCCCCCTGGCTGGGCCTGCGGAAGTCCATTACCTCTGAGTGTCAGGGGGCCATGTCAGTGGGGATGGGGGGGGGCAGGAGTGCCTCTCAGCAGGTTCAGGGCTGGGTGACAAGAGGGGGAGGAGGGGTCGCCCTCAAGAATGACGAGGTGAGCTCAGAATTTATTTGGTCAAAAAGGGTGATGGAAAAAAACAGCGGGCCAGCTCTCTCACAGAAAAAGAATCTGCCCCGGAAAAGTCCGGAGGTATTGGAATTGCCCCCATGCCGTTATTGTGTCAGTAACCCAAGCCAGGGTGACATGGGATCACTGCGGAATGGCGAGACCCGTCAGGCATGTGCTGTCTCACCACGCGTGCGTTTACAGCCACTAGGGGAGGGAAATGAGCTGTTAAAAGCATGGGGTGAAGCCACAGATCCAGCACTTGGTTGCCCTTCTACACCGTTACATGAAGCAAACCAGCAACATAAACCAAACCCACAAATTAACCAGAGCTTTAAGCCCACCAGTGACATCGTTTATACATCCAAAATTCTGCCTTTCTCTGCTGTTATTCATAGAAGCTGAGCAGGCAGAATTAGCAACTATGGTTCTGAACATGAGCATAATTGCGGATGGGGTCACTGGGGCGCCTCTGATGAGCCAGAGATGATATTTAGAGGGAATCTTTCCATGGCTTCAAGCTAATGTCTGCAAAACTTCTGATTTCCCTTTCAGTTGCTTCCCCATTATGATGGAGTTCAACCCCCCCACCAGTGGCACAGAGCTCCCAAGTTCTAACTTGACCCTCTGCCCTCATGTCAAAACATATACATGAAAGACCTCCATCAAGGTGAGCCTCAGAGAGGAGGGGAGCAGGTCTCACAGCATAGGAGAGGAGGTGAATGACAATCATGGCACGTTATGGACTCGATATCTGCTGATGAGCAGACAGCTCTCCACTGCCAGGGTGGGGCAGGATGGCTCGTCCGGCCCACAGACCCTCTGCTTAAAGGGGGCCATATCCCTCTTTTTGGTTCATATACCAGGTCTGTGCTCTTGTGGAAAAAAAGCATCCAGTTTAAATGTGCTGAACAGTGTGTGACAAGCAATCAGGCTCTTAAAGGGGTGGGCATGACACAGCACAGAGGGGTCCGTCATCGCAGGAAAGAACTTCAGATGGCCCTGTCAGCTTGATCCCACTCTTCCCTCAGTCACCTGGACCTGGCCCATGTCCTTCCTGCAAAACCTCTTTCTCTAATCTTCTCTGACCAGCATACAAAACCTCTAATTGATGCTCAGGGGTGTCTAATTCCATCTAATTGTAGTTGGGCCCCAGTGAGAACTAAAACCACACACAGTCGGGGCACAGCTAAAGTCCCATAATGCTAACACTACTTTGGGTTATTCTGGAAATGCAAATATTTCATATTTAGGGTACGTCTGTAGCACTGAAAAAACCTAGAATTTACAATTCAGCCTTGGTCCTCTTGAAGGCATGATACCCCTCAACAAGAGTATTGGTCTCACTGACGGGGCTGTAGCTAAACAATAACAGTTTCCCATCATCCTCCTCTGGGAGAGAATGCGGGTCTCACTAATGGTGCTGTGGCTAAACAATTTCCCATAATCCTCCTCCACAGCTGCTGCCCCAGAGAGCCGTGTTGGTACAGCATGCCACCCTACCTTCAACCATTTGACATGACAATGCTGGCATTAGGGTCTGTGTGGGTTAGCCGCGGTGGAAACACCTGTGAGTATCCCTCACGACTCCCTGCATCCAGACGGTACACTGAAGACGGGGTAGAAACACCAGCTCCTCTGCTCCAGAAAACATGACACCAGCCCTAACTCCTGCTGTTTGAAGAGTACATCAAGCACCTTTTAATCTATGTTTCTGAGCAGAAGTTTATTTGCATGCAGTCAACATTATTCTGTTGTTTTAAGAAAATGGCTTTCTGTAGAGCTGCTTGTAAAAATTTCACGCTCGACCAGACATGATTCATTAAAACAGTCCTGTGACAGTTTTGCTTTTAGCTGAATAGGGACGTCTGTGACGCGAACGACTACTGAACACGGACATTCATTATGATTTTAGGGCCGCAGCACTGAGGTCGCACACCTTGGGGCTGCGGTTTCGATCGTCACCCTCTGCTTCCTGGGACAGGCTCCAAGCTCCCAGCAGCGCTGTACTGGATGATGGATGGATAGATGTGTGGAGAGGCACTAGCAGGAAGTCTGCATGCTGAGAGTGGAGCGCTGAATCACGTCTCTAAGCAGAACCTATTTTTGCCTTAAAGAGGAAGCGGTTTGGCAGTGTTTTCATAGGTTGATTTGTTAGACTGAACCTTAGAAACACCGAAGATGTTTTTCTCCCCAAGACGACTCTATTCTATAGGAAGGATGAGCTGTCCACATGCCACAGGCTTTCTAGAAGTCTCCGTAACATCTTGGGCCCGCGTCATCATGTCTGCCGAGGTCGCAGTCAACCTGGCCGCGGTGTGTCAGACTGCAGCTGCATTAGGAGCTATTTTGCTGCAGATGTGGGGAAAATTTATGCCCCCTCCCATAAATATACGTAGCTATTCTAGCTAAATCAGTCTGACCACACAATGGAGGCTTTTTCTGAAGAGTGAGTCAGTTCTGTGACCTTCTGTCCGCCTTTATCTCTTTCTCTCCACCTAATTAAGATCCATCAGACATCTTCCATGCTGGGATGACGAATTAAAAAAAAAAAAAAAAAAAAATACAGCTTTTCTAACTCTAGGCTACAAAGGGAAAAGTGAACGGGGGACTGCTGAGCTCCGAAAGGGGAAGTTTCTGGTCTAGGGAGCTCACCGGTAATCCGCAATCTATAAGCTCAGCGAGGCTGTGATTTAAGCAGGTGCGGCCTCAGAGTGAATCACGCGCAGTGCTGCTTGCTTGCCTGGTAAACTGCATTATCCCCACTGCAGTGACGGGGAATGTTAAACAGACTTGGAAATGGAAGAGGGCAACTGCGAGGAAGGTTCCTTTGCCTCAAAAGACGGGGCAGGCGAATCCCCGGACGCAAGGCTTTGAGCTATAAGTCATTCCTGTTTGTGCATGAAGGCAGCTCTGTGTCCTGGCAGCTACCTGTACCCCCCGATCCCAGGTAGAGGCCCACCAGGCGTGACAGAGACTTCATGAGAGCCAGGGGATGATGTATGAGTCTCAGGCAGAATTTTGGGTGGTGGGACCCTTGAACTAATCTCATTGTTGGGTCTTACCTACAGCCCAACAACTCAGCGACCCTGGCATGCAGCCCAGGTTGGTCAAGTCGAGGCCTGCAAGGCATGTGCCCGTCCTGCCCAGGAGCTGCTCCCACGGGGTGCTGCCTGCACAGCACCTGTTTACCTTCGTGCGCTCAGGTGCGAGAAGCGCACGCCCACGCAGAGCCTCGCTCACACTGGCATCGCCATAGGAACAGCGGGCAGGATCACAGAGCGGGCCGGGCTGCTGAGCGTGACTCACCACGGGCGAGTCAGAGCAGAGATGCTCAGCCGTGGGTGGTGTGTCATCCTGGTGGGGGCTGTTTTCACAGCTGGTGATGGGGCATGCGGGGAGGGGGGGGAGGCTGTCATGGGTCAGCGACCGGGGCCTGGAGGGTCTTCCCAGTGGATAGCTAGTGAGCTGTGTGCTCATCACAGAGGACGTTGGGATGCGAACAGAGTGGCGGCGTGGGGGGGGTTTGGAGGGGGGGGGTGTAGGGGAGTGATGAGCTGCAATGCTGCCCAGGATGGACAGGCAGGTATTCAGAAACCTGTGTGGCTTTTCTTAAAGCGGGTGTTTCACTCTGGTCGAGTAACTGCAGGCTCTCACTCGCTCAGAGTGACCTGAGTCACCCTGCTTGGCCCCCTCTACATGCCCAGAGGCCGTACGCATCACCCGGACTCGCCGCCCAGCCCTGGCTGTCACCACTCCAGCCAGGAGGGGTCGGGCTGCGTGACACAACCCCCCATCACACCTCTGCAGAGAAACGCCGATCTGACTTTGATTAAACGCGGGAGAGGAAGCAGCCAGATCGGGACCATGCAGTTCATTAAAATATCCCCATATATACATCCATTAATTACTGAGTGGGCTGCACCGAGAGGTTCGCTGCCAACCCAGGTCACAACTAAGCAGGCCATGACTAAGTTGAAATGGGGCGGGGCTTTGAAACAAAGTTTGGCTTCATCGGAAGAAGTGAGAGCAGCATGGTGGCCCTCGGAGGAGCCCCATATGAGACATGTGCAAACATCCTGAGACACGTTTAACCATCAAACTGCTGGGGTGGGGGG
>JABFEA020000017.1:15534782-15550674 GCA_019775915.2 Cyphomyrus plagiostoma | reverse complement strand
GAGGGAGAGTCAGGGCACCTCACTGAGTCATGGCGAAGAAGCCGCAGATCTGGGAAGCTGAGAGATTTATGCTCGGTCCCATTGAAATCCCCAACACCTTCTGCCTGAACCACGCCTTTCTGGTGAGGGGGTCTCACCAGCAAAACAGAGTGAATAACAGCACATCCAACAGAGAGAATAGCCCCCGCCCCCCCCTTTCTGACTGACTGATGTCAGCGTTAATCTGGATCAGTCTCACTACATCGGACATGAGCCCCCCTTTTAACCACAAGCAGCAGATTCGCTGTTACCATGGGCGCATGGGGTGGAGCGCATGCAGGAATCCATGTGGGTCAGACCCACACTAAACCTACTCTACCTGCATAAAACCAACAATTTTACCCCTGCCCAGCCCATCCCTGCTGTTGTGGTAGGTTCATCATTCCAAGTGGCCTTATCATCAGGCCTTATTTGCCTTATTTCCCGTAACGTAGAACGAGCCTGAAAGTAATTTAAAAGCCCCGTGTGAAGAAAAAGAACCATTCGGCTGCTGTGAGGTCACAGTCACCCTCCGCTGACCTTAAGCCAAGACCCCGAGCCAAGTCCGGAGCCCGGGAATGGGGGACGCCGGGGGACGCCAGGGGACGGAGGAAGAGGAGACTTCTCACAGCGGCTCATTGTGAGGACACAAAGGCAGCCAGAGGCGGTCACTGCCTCCCTAAGTCGGGGCGGCCCCAGCGCTGGCAGGAAATAGGCTGCTTTAATGTGCATGATGGGGAAAGAGGGCGTACCCAGGCAGGCGGGCACTTGTTATGGGAGCAGAGCTCTCAGCCCAGAGCCCGACTCCCAAGAGTCATGGCTTAAGATGCAGGGGAAAAAAAAGCCAGCATCTTTTGGCGCTCGGTCTCTCAGCGGATGCTGTTATCCCAAAGCAACTCATCTTGCACATCTCACAGTTTGACGTGTTACCCATTTATTCCACCAGATATTTTACTGGGGCAGATCAGGGGGAGTTTGACATTCAGGAATATAACAGCGAGTGACTTGCAGATCTTCCGGGGAGTAAATAGAGCTATGTCATTTTGGATGGGATGGCAGCAGGATGACACCGTGTGGTTTTTGGTTCCAGACTGAGGCTGGGTAATTACACAGCTCACAAAAAAACCTGATCGGGTGGAGGGGGGGGGGTACTAATTTAATTGTAAGGACACCAGCAGGGCGCAGAAATAGCAAAATGAGCTTCGATCTCAAGAGGACAGAGATGCCTCCCATAAGGGCCCAGTACATTTAGGGCCAGCCATGAACGCACACACACGTAGGAACTATCACCAAGCCTGGCTTTAAAAAACAAAAAGTATTCTGCGTAGAGCCCAAGTGCACGATTCAAGTCGGGATGAATCTCAAAGGAGAGACGATGACAGGAGCCAGGACTCTCCAGGGAAATGCAACAAGGGATTGGGTGGCATTAAGGCGGACAATCTCCGCAACGCCCTGCTGGCTCTGCACAGTTTGCTAATCCCAGAAGCGGCGCCCCCGCAATAGCCATCTCTCTGGCTTAAATGGTAAATCTCCTGAAGTCGAATGTCTGCACAAGAATCCAGGCCAGGGACCTCTGATCCAGGAGGTTAATATATTTCATTTGTTGTCTGCGTGTGTATGTCTGTGTGTGCATTATGTTTATATTACATTGTGGGGAGCAAATAATCTCCACGATGTAATAAAAACCTGTTATTGTGACGTTTTCAGGTCCGTACAAAGATTTGAATGCAATCAAAAAATTTAAATAACTAAAAGTCTCATATTTAGTTTGGTTATTTATGGCTGAGGTTAGGGCTGGGTAAGGGTTAAGGTCATTATGTTGTGATTAGCGTTTCCCCCATAGAAATGATTGGACAGTCCCCCCAAAGATATAATTACAATTGTGTGTGTGTGTGTGTGTGTGTGTGTGTGTGTGTGTGTGAGAGAGAGAGAGACAGAGGGTTTATGAGAATGTACCTGCTCAATTTAAAGAGTCTTTTCATATTCAAGAACCCGAAACCCATCTCACATAGACCAGCCAAGTCCCTCGCATATATGCATAATACATTCTGCTAACTGGTATTAAATTATTCATAAATTTCATTATTCATAAATGTTTCTGAAATAGACATATATGATATCATTTGTCATCAAGATCCTATTTAAGCTGGTCTTACGCTGGACTGAAGGGTCATGTGACACAGAGTGGGAGTTCTAATGAAATTAGAAGGTGGCAAATTCCTCAGCATGCGATAGGCCTTCAGATATTACAAATGCTGGACATTTATGACATTCATCTCTCGTAATTTTACCTTTTAAAATTTAAGCACAGCTGAAACAAAGGCTCATTTCAGGCTACAGTGGTGCTGTCCAGACTGGCCCGATTCTGGCCCGGTTCTGCCACATAGTATGAACCACACATAGTCACTCTAGGAACACAGTGCAAAGATGCGCAATTCTGAAGTCCTTACATTTTGGTTCTAATAGAAATTCTCTAAAGTACAGTGGAAATACCCCTCAGTAGGGGTTGGACACACAGTAAACGGGTTTTCCCAAGTGCTTCCGTTACCAAGACGGGTTCACATTAAATTATATTCATCCGGAACGTTCAAAATACAGCCCCGGGCAAATCGGCATCTGTCAGGAGATATTAAGGACAAAACTGATCTTTGCTCTGAAGAGAATGGAATAAAATGATGCTGCTCCTTCGTTTGAATCTTTCTAGGAATGATAGGTATCTGGGAGATGAAAGGATGGTCGTGACTCCATTTCCACATGGTGCTCAGATGTGGCACGGGAACCTTTTCCGTCCAGCCTGGGTATGATTAAAAGGGGGTTTAAAGGAGTGGAAAGCAGAACGCTGCCCCCACCCCCAGCCCCCACCTCCAAACCCCCGCTTCATTTTTCTCCTGCTATCAATATTGTCAGAGACCTTTCCACAAGACCTTTCTCAGACGTCTTCTGAGCTTCCAGAGGAGATCGCTGACACCAAGTGCAGACTGAGCACCACACACTCCCCGACAGCAGAGAAAGGCAACATTTTCCTCCATTAACGGAAATTACTAGGAATACCAGGATGACCCCCCGCCGCTGGACATGCTCCCCCGATCCAAAGGCGTCACCATGCTGACGTTACTGAGAATCTTCAGCAAACAGAGACGCCGCCTGACTCGCTTTAAATCAGGAAGGTTCCGGAAATCGCCGCTTCACGTCAACCCTCTTCCTCCCTGTCAGTAACACGTGTCGAATTCCTCAGCCGCCCCCCCCCCCCAATGCTCAGCAGGGGCGTCGCCATAAAACACACAGTCAGCAGTATGATTTCGGGGCTCAATGGCAGATGGTTCCTTTTCTCTTTCAATCACCCATCCAACTGGGCAGGATCCCACTTCCGCGCTCCACCACTCACCTATTAAATATGGCAGGGGGCACTTGCAGGTGAGTGCGTGCGCTTTAATCAAAAGCAAATGTCACGATGTTAGGATCCGGCAGCCCCCCTTTATGTCCCTCTAAATGAGCCGCACTCTGCTTGCAGGTATATGAAGAAAAAAAAACAGGTTCCCATGAGCAGAATGCCCCCCCACGACGGAGCGGTAACTGGAGAGACACTGACCTTCTTCTTATTGGTGGGGCAGATGTAGAAGTTGGTGACCACAATGGTGGTTCCTGGCATCAGGTTGAGCTTGGAATAGGTGGTACCATAGTCACTAGATCTGTAGGAAAGCAAAGAGCCGAGAGGTTACACACCATAACGTTACACATGCTGAAGGACATACATTTAAGGTTCATATTATTACATGGACCTTGTGGCACACAGGAGATATTTAGAAAGGTTATGATGCATTATTACATGGTGCCAGGGTCAATTTTCATAAAGTTAATATTACATTATTTTAATGACCTTGGCAGATGTAGGCATTGGTCTATGCTACATAATCGTTCTGGTATTCTGTCAATTACTAAGCTGATGTGTAAAGTGGATCAGCGGAAAAATAAAACAACTCGAGGCCAAATGGTAGAATGACATGGGCAAACAACACATTCAGGCACAGAGGCAAACTGGGAGACACTGATTACATTTGGACACACAACACTTTCCTAAAAAGACCCTGGAATTAAGGAGCCAGACCTCCCCACTGTTTTAATCACTTAAATCTTTTAATACCATTAACATCAATGATGAACCACCATGGTGCTGGGTTCACAGATTCTGCCATCTGCTGGTAAAAGGAGTTTACAGCCTTTCGTAAATAATGAGACAACTCTGATTATGACAGACAGCATCCACAAGCTTCAGTAGGCTTAAGTACAATATGCCAGTTCCTTTGAAGGTAACAGACCTAGTCATGCTGGTCTGGTAAGTATTAGAATTGATCAAGGAGGTAGTCATGTGGTTCCAGCCACTGTACCTGCAACACATGGAACCAGACCGCAGATGGAAAGGGGTGCTACAGGCCGGAACCGAAAGCCGGAATGAGCTCAGATCGGAATCAAGCAGTTCATGGGGGCAACTGAGCGGCGCGTGTTCGACCTTGAGATGAAGCTGCACCCGCCATCAGCGGCCTGGCGCAGAAGTGCCTCATGTAGCCCACAGCCAGATCGTTGCCTTCGTCGACTTTTTCCGGAATGTTCCAGGGATGCCACAGGAAACGGGGTGTCAGTGGAGGGAGTAAGAGAGCCACCCATGTCTCTGCAGTGGGCGAATTCTCCGCCTCTGCTCCCGACAGGGCTATTCTTAACCAGGATAAAGCGCACATGGAGACAGATCGACTGGTCGCTGTGGCCCTGTCCCCTGCGCCTCCCAGGCGACATCATCACCACAGCAGGGCGTCACTTTGCCTTGGAGGCAGCACCAGCTTGCTGCATTCTCACTTCCCACCGGCAATATATGAAAATCGAGGGGTCGCAGATTTGAATCCCAGCAGAACTGTCAATACTACTCGCAAGACGAAAGTATCCAGACTGCAGCAACTGGCCAGGCTCAAAGGCATGTACAATAACGAGTGCCATTTAACTGAAATGATTACCCGCAGTAGTCACCTGCTCCGGTCTGCACCCAGACCGAAACACAATTGTATCTGGACCGCCTGAGTGATTCCCCCCAGTCAGTGTTTTTTTTTCAGATGCAGTGGACCTTGGATTTATGCTGCTGATGGAATTTGGCCCTCAGGACCCCAGACTTAGCAGGACATCAGAGCAATATGTCATGATCTTCAGTGTTGAGGATCTTGAGAAGATAGCTAGACACGGCGTTGCAGGCTGTTCTGTAGACTCCACGCCTCCTACCAGGCCAGATAAAGGCCCACAGAACAGGTCAGATGGAAACATTTCCAAGGTGCCTCATAGGGACTGGAGTGCAAATCGCTTGTTTGTATCACCTTCTCTCCAATTTGCAGTGTAACCTTGAGCTCTTACCAGTAGAGTGAACTGGAAGCAATGCGGAGAGAATGCTATTCAGCTCACACCAGCAAGCCTATAATTTAGCCCCTTCATTGAACGGTTTTTGTTGCCTCTCCTGGCCCTGGATCATATATTTCTTTGGATGCCACCCTAAGTGAATAGAGCTCTGCTCTCGCCTGAGAAGGTGCATCGCTTTCAAATTCGCTTAGTCCCTGAGGGTCCAAGATGCCACAACCGAGCAAACAGCCGACGGCAGGGCACTTCTTCGGTTTCTTGCCCCGTCCAGAAATACCAGCCTCCTGTTGATTTTAATTACTTGGGCACAGTCAGATTATAACAGGTGACATAATCTTTTAACTGCTTGGGGGGGAGGCCAAACTCTGAGTATGACCAGCTGAGAGTAACTGTACCCCAACCCCCCAACATAAAGGGAGGCTTGGAATAGATCAAGGTTCTCAGTCTTATATTTGAATCCAATGAAATCCCCTGTCTAGTAACACAGAGCAGCACACACACTTAGCCCTATGCCAGGAACCTGTACCTAAACCCCTCACCGAAAGACCTAAACTCCCCGCAAAAACGTAAACTCTCCCCCACAGCTATCTCAAACTCCCACAGAATGGATATAGATGACTAAATGGAGCTTTACATCTTCCAGTGTGAAAAGTACCAAAAGTTCCAGTGTAACCCTGCTTGGCAATAGCCATGCCTCTAGTGACAGTCAGGCCAACAGTCTGGCCTCCAGGAGAAACCAGGTCTCCAGAAGAAGGCCGGCCTCCAGTGTGGCTAGGTCTGCAGGAGAGGCTAGGCCTCCAGAAGGCAGACCTCCAGTATGGGAAGGCCTCCAGATGCCAGGCCTCAGGAGAAGCCAGGTCTCCAGTGTGGCTGGGCCACTGGAAGCCACGCCTCCTACTGACAGCTAAAATAACAATAGACCTCCAAAGATGTCTAGACTTTTGCAGATACCAATAGCTCAAGAGAAATGTGGTAGTTCACAGCACAAGCCAGGCAGTAAAGGTAACTGCACTGCAAATGACTGGCAAGCTTCAAGAAACGTTAGCACCACAAGTATACAAACCAGGCAACAGTATCTCACGGGTGCAACACTAAAAAATATTATATCAAAACACACTATAAAAGCAAATATATATATATTAAATTAAGGTATTTTAAAAGATCTAAATGTAGTAATATAAAACCGCATAATGCCAGATCCTAGAAACAACAATACAATTTGTGCAAAAGTCTTAGCCAGTCAAAAAAAAAAAAACACTTAAAATTATTCATCTGGGTGGGAAAAATTTGCTCATAAAAAAAAACAGTTTATCCTTAAAAGAACACAGCTTCAGTTCAAAAACTTTTCCTCAGGGGCACCTCAGCCATTCCATGTTTTTTGTTAATTTCATCACCAGCTCACCTAATTATTTAGCTTAATTAGTTAAATAACCCAATGAGGTACTGCTTTGCCAAAAGGGTTTGTTACGAACGTCGGTAGTTGTGAGCAGCAAAAGGAGGGAAGTCCAGTCGGGGAGACAGGGTTTATTGGCCACAGCACATCAAAACTTCAATGCCGCCCTGCTGGAATAGACGCAGACACAGACCTAAATACACAAGACAGGCACAAGACAGGTATGCGGCAACGCCAAACAGGTGATAACAATCGGAGGTCACAAGAGGTAACGAGGTGGGCGTGGCACACAGGAGGATCGGACGGAGCGGGACGTAACAGAGTTGGGCTAGTTGTCAAGTCAAAGAAATGCAGGGGTGCATTAAATGATTGCTGCAAATACTGGGGTGATTTTAGCGGAGGTTTTGAATTTGCTAAACTAACATACTTTTACAGGTATAATCATTGCTGCATCATGAAGATCATTTAAAAAAAATCTTTGATTGCCTAAGACTTGTATATTACAACAGTATATTACAAAAAAGGCAGTGAAATGCAATTTAGATATTGTGAAAATAGCTCACAAATAATTCAACATTTGTTTTACAGTGTATTTTATTTATCTGCACTAAGAAAGACTCACATGACCTTTATGGGTGAAAGCTGTCAATGCATCAACTGACATTCATCTACTGACCTCCTGCATAGAAATTTAGCCTAGTCAACTCAAGTATCAAAACAAGGGTAAACCAAGATAAAAGACTAGGGAATGAAACTTAAGACACTGAGAGGAGGACTACCCATAAATCCACCATAGGTATTAACATCACCATCCACAAGCTTCTTCTTTGAAGGTATACTTTTGAGATATTGAGTCTTAAAATGTCACAAAGTGCAAAAGGACTGTTTTAAGTGTTATCTCACTTTAGATATAGTAGTAAACTCTAATTATAAGCAGCAGCTTAAAGACTTGACCTCAGAACATTCCGTGTAGGTTATATCTATGGCAGCAGGTTCCTAGGCCTGTGAAACACCACTGGTCCCTTAGACCAGCTTGTCAGTAGCAGGCTGTATGAAGGCATTTTGCCGGCCAAGGATAAGGTCAGCCGGCAATATTAAACATACATTTTCAAAGACCGCTTGCCAGTTTAATTAGGTCCACACTCTGCCAATATTCTGTCAGTAGCAATGGGGTCGGGGGATTTAATTACTGGCTTCGTGATGGCTGCCAGTTTGGCCGGAGCTATCCTGGAAAGTCCAGCTCAGCTTCCGGACTCGGCACTGACTCATGGAGACCCAGACCGGTCCTGGTCCAGTCCAGAGTACAGCTATACATAGCATACCACTCGCATCTAACAGGTCTCAACCACTCTACATGTGGACTGATCCATTCTTTACGTGCAAAATGGGAGGAGGGGAGTGTGAAAGCCCTCCCCTCACTGAAAAGCCCTCTTCCTCGACCTTCCTCACAGCTGCAGCCACCTAGTTTGTCCTTGTTCCGGAGACCTCTGGCACACCAGTCCATCCTTTTGGACCAAATGATGTACGATACATAATATGGCTCAATGAAAAGTCATAAGGCTGTCCATACTTCACCATGCAGCTAGAATCCATCAATGTTCCAAAAAGTTATCTAGAACTTGGCCATAGGGACTCTGGAGCCCGTCCCAGCCATCATAGTGCACAAGGCAGGCGACGTCCTGGATAGGAAGCCAGTCCATCATAGGGCAAACAGGCATAGACATACCAGACAGATTCCAGTTTGCCTAATGCCATGATTTTGGACTCCGAGTGGAAATCGGCATAAAACCAACTCAACATGGGGGGATCATGCAAAGTCTACACATACCCAACAGATCCACCAACCCAGGGGGTATGAGACTGCAGTGCTACCCATGGAGCCTCTGTCTTAACCACTAGGTTTAATTGCTTCAGTACATATTAATCTATGTAAAGGCGGCCCTGGATACCGGTGAATGCAAAGACAATGATGACCCTGATGTCTAAGTAAAGTCCTAAGGAAAATGCATATTTCAAAAGTGCAGACCTCACCATTTCTGTAAATTGATAAATACTTGTTCCACTCAATAACACACCTTGAGAAGATTCAATTCTATCACAGAATAAGCCGTGGGCACCCTTGAAAAGAGACAGGAAGCACTTTAGTCAATTTAGAAATAGCCACAGGCCTCATGGTTGACTAAGTACACATCTGAAATGTTTCCCACATAGCAGTCAATGCAGTTCAATCATAAAATGAGGGCTTATGTGTCTGTGCAGTGAATCAGTAAACGCAAACAGCATTCATTTTTGTGTACAGCAGAAGGTCACTATGGTCAGTACAGAATTGTATAGGTCTTATGAGAAATCTAACAGAATCCACTTTGATGCTGGCTCTCTCAAGACGATCCAGAGATGATGTAAGTAATGAAGCTAATTTGGAGGATTGTAATGGCCTTGTACTCGAACAGTTACTGGGTAGGATAATAATGTTAACTTAATAGGACAGTTCATTTAATACAGCCATTCCACATTCAGGATTAATAGGCTAGATGCTTGCCCAATTAAAACAGAATAATTGCTTTCCGAAAGAGACTACATCAATAAGGCCGATTTGCACAAAGTTCATTTCCTATCAACCTTTGACTTGGGGGTGCGCTTGAGTAGATTCTCCTGACTCGCATAGGGCTCAATCACATGACACCTTAGGAGAAACATCCTGACATAACAGACATCCTGGTAGATGTGGACCACAACCCTGAGTAGCTAGGTGCTGAAAGGCCCACACGGTGTTGGCGCCTGAAATCTGAGAACATGCCACTCATGTGCCAAGTCATAGCTTTGCCAAAGGGGGTCCTTCATGGGAATAAGCAGCCGGCCCAATTGGAGCTGTACAGAAAGCGGCCCAGCGTCGTTTACCTTTTGGCCTATATTGGTACTTAATCCGATGATGTCCATCAATGAGCTCTTTGGTCTTTACATATATGCCAGTTACTGCCCAGTATCCAGTCAGAAGCACATACTATTCCACAACTTCATAAATGATAACTGCAAGACATGTTATTGATTTTTTTTTTTTGCATTAAGTCATTTCCTATTTTAGCGAAAGAGAGCACAGACTAAACTTGCACAGATCTGAAACTTTTGAAAAGCACTGTTCAAGGCAAAGTCATGCATCTCCATTGGGAATAGTGGAGATGCTTCATACCTCACGGTCCTGCGATTCAGTGCCAAGATATGTATGCCAAGGTCTCATAGACGACTGGAGACAAACTGAAGTTGTCAGTTTCAAGAACACTTCAATTGTATGGCTTAAAAAACAGATAACAGAAAAGCAAATAAAAGTACAAAACATTTCAGAAGCATTTCACCAACCTCATATTTGTGAGACAAAAGCTGGTCTCCAACCTGCTTTGAAACTATATAACCTCACATTTTATAGCAATGAAGGCTCAGAACAGTACTTATGGTATCAAAGGCTTCATTAATATATTTTACGCCATTCAAGTGTACAGCTTCCTGATGTGATACCATGCTATGACAGGCTGTGACAGTGGCTAAAATGTGGTGAGAACGGGATGGCAGTGAATTCAGGCAACATACGGAGTATGGGTCAATATCCATGAACACAACCTATGGCCAGTGCTGTGAAATGTAGCAGGTTACAGATTACAGTAATACTTCACAGAAAGCAGTCATCATTATGCCTTATAGATGCTTTCATAATACATTATAATGCATTCATCATAATCATGGTTATAACTACTTATAAAAAGACATTACACATTATAGTCATGTTAATAATGCGTTATGACTGCCTTATGAAACATCATTATCGATAATACACTATAAATACCTTCATAATGCATTGTAATGGTCAGTATAAGTCATTATACTGTAAAATTTCCCACAAACTGTGGAACTGGTAGTCTGCAACACAGAAATCAGGGCAACGTTAAACATCTAGAGATAAGACAGAAGCAACGACTCTAAGAATTACAGCAGAACTAAAATGGTGACAGTAGGACTAAAGTTATACTGGTTGAGGTTCTAACTGGAAACTGCAGAATCTCAGGTATGGTTCTGCTTCTAAGTGGAAGTCATAGATCTCCAGATAATAGACTCAGTGGTCCAGGACATGAACTATGGCTCCATTTTTAAAAGGGGAAAGATCACAAACCTCGTTTGGCAAATTTAACAGAATCCCAGCCGTAGGCAGAAGGAAATCAGCTCTGATTTTGGCTCCAGTCTGGGTACATGGGCACTGAAGCGAAATACCGATTGTTTTCCTACCACTAGAGTCCATCAGTCTTAATGAGGTATTCAGAAGGAAGAGGAGCCAGTACATTCAGAAGAGGGGCCACTACGATAGCCCAAGAATGTCCAGGAACAGACCCATCTGCTTCGCATGCAAGGGCCATCATCAGGGTAAAGATACTGAAAAGACTGAGAAATTCTGTCCACGTAAATCCGTCAGGCTGCTTTTCCTTCCAGGCAAGAGTAACTGGAGTGCATAAAACAAGAAAAACGAAACTCCATCAAGGTTCAGAAACAACAAAACAAATAGATACAAAAAAAGAACAACTGGCTCCATTTCCCTGAAGCACCTCTGTTCCAAATGCAAATGTGCTTGATAAGGTATAGCAAGCTCGAGGAGCACACAGGAGAATGCTTGATCAGCACACCGGAGTGATTTATTCGTACAGGATAAACCTGACAAACGGATAATTTCTGGAACGCCTTTATTATTGGGCCGCCTGATATTAACATCACAACAATTGTGGAGGACACAAGAAAAGCCATAATCGTATTCCTCTAGGATCATATTCACTCTAAGCACTTGATATCAATCCTCAGGCAAACAGCGTTTTTATGGCCTGTCATCCTGAATATATCGGTTGTGCAGCTAAGTACCGTCCAGTTTTCTTAAAGTACCTGGTTGAAGTTTCTCTGATCTCCAGTCCTTATTGTCATGGGTTAATGACCCCTGTCATGGGATAGTGGCTATCAAAGCTTGCCCTGCATGTCCAGCATACACAATCTCATGGCCCAGTCCATCATGCACATTTCCACTTTCACCTTCACTTTAGTTAACCTGAGTGATTCAGGAAGGGCCCCAATGGACACTCTTCCTAATCCAAAGCAGGAGGACATCCAACATATCTAAAAGCAGAGTGTAACATTACAGAGAAAGACTGAAGTCTGAAGCAGGCTGGAGATGCCAATACAAAAGCCAGACGACGGAGACATGTCAGTGGCTCACATTCCAGTTTGGTTAGAAACAGAGATGTGCGTTTCAGGTACAGGAAGTAAAAATCCAGACCAAGATTTTGTTTTGACAAACCAATTGAGTCACAGCCAACAGAATATTCAGTTAGTTAGCTGAAACAAAATCATGGTTTGGATTTTTACTTTCTGGACCTGAAATGTCCACCTCTGGTGAGAAATGGAACTGGCAGGAAAATGTAAAAAAAAAAAAAAAAAAAAAAAAAAATCAAATTAATGCAATTCCTCATTTTTCAACGGAAGGAGACTGAGCACTGCCCGGCCACAGGCTCAGTCACGCCACACTGGGGAAGCTCAGCGCTGAGCGGCTAGGAGAGAAGGCTGGTGACAGATTCCACTTCCTGGTTCCTTGGGCGGGCACTGGAAGGACTGTTAGGACCATAAATGACATTTGAAAGCAGGTCAGTTAAATTGACACCAAAGCCACAAAGTTTGTTGTGATCATATATATCTTGTAGGGATGTAAAATATGCATCAATGCATAACAATGAATCAATATTTTAAGGTGGCCATTCAGTGCATCGATCTGTACATTCAGTACAGATTCTTCCGAGAGAAATAGAGACACTCCTACATTGGAGTTGTTGCCCTTCATGTTCTTGCGCTACACGTAGATGCACAAAGTAACAATGCAGGCATGCAGCTTTCCAAAAACACAGGACAGCAGGGAAAGGTTCATAAATATTCATAAAGGCAGTGTTGCGTGACACTCTTTGTGCTCTGATACTTTTGTGAAACTCACCCGCTTTGTCGCACAGGAAGCTCTCTTTAATGGTTACGACAATCTTTCGTTACAACGCTTTTGGAAAACACCTCTGTTCTGTAGCACGAAAAACGTCATTAAAATGCGTCAGTTGTGGATATTGCCAGCCAAAATTTAAACTAACTAAAGATAGCAGCACCAGAGCTGGAGACACAACTGCTAAAATAATCGAGATGATTGTATTGGACGATCAGCCGTAGTGTTTTCCGTACTGGAGGATCCGGGATTTCTGCAGGTCATATTCACCACTCAAAGTCTCAAAGCACTGTTATTACATCTGGCCAGGGACTGAGCTTTTGTTTTCCACAGAAGGAAATACAACGTTACATCATTCCTTACAACATACTTAATCATAACAAAAAAAAATAATGTTCTGAGATTCTACTTTCTTTGTATTCCATTAATAGTTTGTAATTAAGTTCCCAATTTTTGTTCGGTGACTTTAAAAAAAAAATGTTCGAATTTAGGTTTTCAAATGAATCTATTAATCAAATTGAATCGATACATCAATATTGTCCCCCCAATAATGGCAATCTAACTGAATAACCTTGGCGATAATGATTCCTAATATATCACGTATAGCTGGTTGCATCGTAGACAAGACACTGAGATGCAGCAGTGGAAAACATTGTCTTCATCTATTATTTAATGGGAATTTAACAGGACCCTTACAGAAAACTAAAATCAGATATGAATATAAATATTGACAACAACTGAATTGATCCTAATCTCATATGTCAGCTTTGTTAGTTGGAATAATTTTTTACTCTTAATCAGGTGTGATTAACCTGCACCATTCAATGGGAATGGTAACTGCTTTAACCACTAAACAATGCAGCATATCAAAATGTTTTCTTTCAAAAGTATATGCATCAGACGGTATACTGTTAAATTACATGTATTTTTTAATGGTGCACTTCCTATACAGGAATTTGACATTCAAGGTCTTCTTCGGCACCTATCTTCAGGGATGCTGAACAGAACGCAGTCATTCCCGGGAGTCTCAAAGCCCAGGGGGACTTCCTGAGTTTTCCTCAAGTGTAGCTGTGTTTCCATCAGGATGTTTTTCGGCATGGTTCCCGGGGGAGATAAAGCAGTGATGGGTGGGGGGTGAATCTGATTTCACTGCACCGTTTCTTTCCCTGGCTGCTCTTACCCAGATGTGACCTTGTGATGTAAACCTCAGTCAAGCCACAAAATTTCCATTGACATGA
This sequence comes from Cyphomyrus plagiostoma, assembly GCA_019775915.2. Taxonomy (NCBI): domain Eukaryota; kingdom Metazoa; phylum Chordata; class Actinopteri; order Osteoglossiformes; family Mormyridae; genus Cyphomyrus; species Cyphomyrus plagiostoma. Next base: position 15,536,630 of record JABFEA020000017.1, on the reverse strand, counting down.
TTGTCCATTTTTATCCTTCCACACCAAATGATATCTCGCCGTAAGGCTTCCCTGCTCCTGGGTTTGAGTAGTACAGGGCGTACCCAACGGCTCCTAGAACAGTCACAACCCAGGCAGCCAGCATTCAGTCCTTCCTGAAGATGATCCTCTCTTGACCCAGGGATTAACAGTACACTTTGAAATCTTTGGTCAAACTATGCGCACTGCAGGAGTTACAGAGATGCAATAATAATACAAATGGAGATATGGCTCATCGGTGTAGGCTACGTCCCACAGAATCCACAGGGGGTGCAGGGTCTGCACTGGGAAGGAAAAACAGCCCCTTCACACTCATTTCAATGGCTCTTTGAGATGGTCGATCCACACATGGGAAAGGAGGAAAAGTCCCATGGTAACATTGTGTCCGTCAATTAACAAGCAATCAATGCAAAAGTGGCTTCCTCTGAAGGCCTCTCTAACAAAAGGCATTTGCTTGAATCCCCACTATTCCTTTTCTCACACAATGGCATGTGACGCGTACCAAGGCCCCAGAAGCACGTTTAAGTGCAGCCGTTTCTAACTATAGCCACAGGAAACTGATATATGACTGAATTATGCTGTCACTGCTAGTGCATTTATAAACACATCTTTCCTGCGTAAAACGGATTCTCCTCGGTTGCATACTAAAGACGTAACTTTCTGTGAACTATCCGAGACATTGTGCGCTTCTGTACGATTAACACCTCACTCCTCATTAGGCAGTTTCCACCGGCTTGCGGGGGCAGCAATTAGGGATTTGCGGCGACTCGCCCACCTGTGGCTGGCAGGTCCCAAGTAGCCGTCACACCGAGCACAGCAGCACCGTACCGAGCAAGATGCTCTTCAGTCACGGTGAATCACTCTCCCAGTGACGACAACAAGGACCCCCGCTTCCATCAGTCTCTCATAAACCCCAGGTGACGCACCGCCCCCCCCCCCATCCCATGGGTGCCAGGTCACTTTTCCCATCTCTCCCCATTTCGCTATGGTACAATTCAGTGGTGCAGTGTTGAGGATTGAAGCATTCATTTGAAGCAGAGAACCTTTCATCCAATCACAATCTGTGTATATTCATCTGCTCAACACTGACTGCTCCCATAGGCTGCATGGGCCCACCCGCCCCCCACATGCCCTATCTTCAACCAAGCAGATAAATGGTGCCTGGATGCTGGCCTTTCAGGGGCACTGCTGTGCGCACACAGTCACTTTGTTGGCGCCTTGAGTTCTGATGTGTCTGACTGCTGACTTTCTCGAGCTCAGCATTTCAAGTCACCAGCAAAATGACCCAGAATTTATTAGCTTAGCCTTTTTCATTAATCTGCCAACAACCCCCATCTGAAACCTTTGTTGGCAAAACTGTGAACTGCTGTGAGGGACACAGTTGTATTATGGATAATTACATTGCAAACAACAACAGCGGCATCAACGGCTCTTTTCACAAGGGTTAGAAAACTAATCTTCAGCACTGCAAGCGAGCGTTCGCCGAGATACCCAGCGCTTCACAACATTAGCACTTAGCACCACTTACACAAAATCATTAAGGATGGATGATTAACGACGACCAGCAGTCTTCCAGCAGTGAGCCTAACAGACAGCCCACTCTCCTGAGTTTTCTCCCTTTGGAGAATCTGCTGCAGCTGAATGGCTACTGGTGAAAAGGGGCTGGAAGAGATAGCATTGCTCTATACCTATATGTTTCTCAACTATGCACTCACCTAAAGGATTATTAGGAACACCTGTTCAATTTCTCATCAATGCAATTATCTAATCAACCAATCACATGGCAGTTCCTTCAATGCATTTAGGGGTGTGGTCCTGGTCAAGACAATC
>JABFEA020000017.1:15504916-15521403 GCA_019775915.2 Cyphomyrus plagiostoma | reverse complement strand
CCCCCCCCCCCCCCCCCCCCCCCCCCCCCCCCCCCCCCCCCCCCCCCCCCCCCCCCCCCCCCCCCCCCCCGCCCCTCGGCCCCCCGCGCGGCAAGCGTGACCCACTTTAGGTAAAGGTTGGACTCACAATGAGACACGCTAATAACTGCAGTCCATCACAATTAGGGTTTTCATAACAACTCATGTGGCACAACTGCTCAGGCTTGGATTGGTTTCGACTCGGGGGGGTTCGGGCCGCGGCTGTTAGTTAGAGAGGGAATAGACTGGGAGACAAGAGCCCCGACTGCCACTGCGCTGACGGCGCCCTCATCTGGAGAGAGTCACTCTGACAGGGATTTGCTATCAGCATCACAATTAAAAGCTGCGCAGGACACCTGGGGGACAGCAGCCAGGTGCTGCCTGATTGGACAGGCGCCCCCTCCGAAGGGGGCACCGGGGGCTCCTGCTAAGCGGATTAGCCAACTAGCGCGTGTGTGTACACAAGGCCTCAGATTAGATCTGGACCTTAAAACCACCAGCCGCCGAGCATAAACACCTTGTCTTCACTCTGCTGAGGCCCATTATCCAGCGCGGTGGAAACGCTGCTGCTTAATCGCGGGCCGCTTTCGCCTGGGCCCTGGCCTCCATTCCCAGCCCGTGGTACCCTGTGAACCGAGGACACGATCCTGCAGCTCCGTCCCGCGGGCCAGAAGAGACCGGGGCGACGCTGCATGTGGGCGCGCATCTGGACAGATTCAGGAATGCCCCTTTAATGAGACAAACACAGGTCGGCGAATCGCAGGGAGACACCGTGGGATGCAAAGCACATCAGGATAAATTACTTTTAACATGGAAAGTGACCTGGAGGGCCTGCCTCTGTGAATGGTCTCCCATAAACAAATTTAAAGGCCGATCTATCAGCACAGATATCCATTCACCCAAATTTACTAGGTTAATGGCCCAAAGCGCCTTGGAGTATGAAGTGAGGGCCGCCCCGGTGTGATGCATACAGCTACGGTCCGGGAATCCCCATCACCCAGGTGTGTAAACAAGAGACCTGCAATTACCCAGTGTTACACTGCAAGGTCGCATCTACATCACCATTCCAAGATATATAGAGCTTCTTATGAAAATGGAATACCAACGGTACTCACATCCATACTCAACGACACTCCTACCGACCTTTTTGTTCACTACTGCACATGGCTGCCATGTCTAACTTCTTGCACGATGACACCTAAATGGTATCAGTCAATCAGGAGAGCGGGGCAGGTCAAGCTCGAGGTCAGAGCCACGTTGAGCGTGCGGTGCTTTTTATCGTGCTAAACATGTTGCCGTCTATATGCACACTTAGCAGTCACAGCAGAACAAACAGACCTGGCTATGCCAAGAGGTAAGTGTCACGTAATATCAGATTTTATGTCCTAAATACAATATTTGTTATCAATATCAAGATGTTTTATGGAAGAAGTCTTACTTCAAAGCAGTGTTTCTCAAGCTGGTGGTCGGGGTCCCCAGACAGTCAACATTTTTGCTCCCGTCCAGCTCCCAGCGCACCTGTACCAGGTATTCAGTGTTTCTGACCATGTGTTAGAAGTCAGAGGGAGCAAAAATGTGGACCGGCTTTAGAAACACTGATTTAAGGTTTCCAAGCTGTTCACAACATTGCTCCATGTATACGCTCCTTCTGTCGCCACTAGCCAAGGAGGTGAGCATACTACCAGTCATTATATATTATATCTGTGTGTGTGTGTGTGCATGTACACTACCAGTCATTTTGTGTGTGTGTGTTTTGATGAAAATGTTTTTTGAAAGTTTTTACATACCACAGGTTTTTGCCACTTTTCCATTTATTTCAAAAACTGCAGAGTTTTTATATGGAAAGTTGAGTAAACAACTGGAAATGAAAATATACGTCTAATAAAATGTTTCCTTTATAACAGGGAAAGAGTGCATGTCTGACACTCTATTATCTGGCTATGTGGAGTCACATTCCAGAGTCACATTACAGGCTGTCCTCTAACTTCATATGCTCCAGTTACCTGTTTCATCCCAAGAAACAGAGTAGTATCTAATGTCGCCTTGAATTTTCTCTGCTGCTATAACTGCTATCGGAGGTTACTTTAATGAATCAAAGACATGACATTTTCTTGCTATCAAAAGTGCTCAAATTGTTAACATACTGTAAAATTATTCATTAGCAAAGCATATTGAGTGTAATTTTAGTAAATGTCAGTGAGTAACATGCGAATGTAGAAAATCTCTGTGTGTAAAAACTTTTTACTGGTGTTATAGAAGAGGATTCTCTATGAGTCAAACGAAGTTCCTATAGCGCCAAGCAGAGGAGGTTGGAGTTCTCTGATAACTCTCACCACTGAGCATCCACGACATGCTTCAGAACTTAGCACCCACGCAAGGCCACCTTCTCCAAAAACGGTGACGTTTTCATCGCAGAGAAATACTCAGGGATGGGTGTAAAATTAAGTCTCTTTTTTTTTTCCTGGACCCATTCACTCCTATTTCATTCAGCAGACTCCAAAGACAAGTTGAGAAAACCGCTAAAATAAACACAGGGTGTAAATGAAGTTCACGTTTTTTTAGCTCTGGGGTTTGACACAAAGAACTAAACGTGCGACTTTTATTGGGGGAGTGAACGGGGAGTGTATCCGGCGTGCCGCGGTGCGGACTCACAGACGATTTCACACTTCCAGCTCATTCACACCCAGCGGACTGACACCTTGGGCAGAGCTCAGGAGGGCGGGATCGCAGATGATCCCGCACACAGAGAGACCACAGGGTCCCTCCAAAACTGTCTTGGTGAGAGAAAAAAAAATTCAATGACCACATGAAAGCATGTTACATGAAATCTTCATTTTAGAAAACATAACACCAGAGTTATACATGGATGGTTCAAATTCACAAATAATCAGCATGACAACAATTGAATTATGGGAAGAGATAAAACGCAGGTGCCAGCAGTAAATAAACCCTCCCCACAAATACGCAGAATCAGCCTCCCCTGCATTGCGAAGGACTCCTAGGTTTGACACAGAGATAAACAATCGCTCACCACTAAACATCTGAGCTGCAAGTTCAGGGCAAAGCTGTGAACCAGGCACAGATGCAGCCACCCTGTCCCAGCTGGGGGGGAGTTCCCACAGTCACAGACACACCGGCTCAGAAACGGCAGGCTCCCCGTGGGGGGGCTGGCACATCACCAGCAGAACGGGGCTACGCTCCCAGCAGCTTAGTCAGGGTGCCCGCTCTTGGTCCCGAGTCCCATAGCACTCCTCCGGACTGTGGGAACGATCACTGCGCCTCCGCTATGGCCCAGTAGCGTAATCTGTCAGCGGGAGTCCTGGCAGATTAAACAGGTCCAAATCGATTGTGTGAGAAGCAAACGGATTTATCGCGCCATGTTCTTCAAATTCTCAGCCCTGCCTGTCTATCGAACAGCCACTCTACATGCAAAGTACAACAATGAACAGAAATACCCGCCAAAATAACGAACGTTAAACACTGTAAACAAACAGTGACGGCGAAGGGCTATGGCTGGCTTCCCGTCCGGGGCGGCCCCAACCCTCAGCTGCCTGGGACAGGCTCCAGGCTCACTGCGACCTGCACTGGCTATGCTGAAAGATGGACGGACGGAGGGATGGATGAATATTACCAAAAATAATGACAGGCCAGTCGTGTTCTGTTTATCGCTCGCTCTCATTATGTGTGTGATGGCGGTACACTGTCAGACACGCTCTCTGCTGGCCTCCACGCTCCTCCTCCTTCCCTCCACGCTCCTCCTCCCCCCCTCTGGGTTCCACTTCCCCCCCTCCGGGTTCCTCCTCCTTCCCTCCACACTCCTCCTCCTTCCCTCCAGGTTCCTCCTCCTTCCCTCCACGCTCCTCCTCCTTCCCTCCAGGTTCCTCCTCCTCCCCCCCTCCACGCGCACCCCTTGGTCAGGGACCAAGTGCAGGTGCCACCTGTCTTTGTGCTGTGGCCACTCGAGGCTTCACTCCCCATGAAGCAAATACCGCTGCCTGCCCTAACCAGGACCCCCCCACCCCCACCCAGCAGCCTACTAACAGGGCTGCCAGCTCTCACGCATCACACTCATGCTTTCTGTCTCACGCTCACGCTAAGAAATCTTAGGGCAAATCTATATTATTCCATTATAAACCTAAATTTATCTACATCAGAAGCGTTGGGGTAGCATTCAAACCATACAGACTCTTTACGAGGTAATAAAACTGTTACATACATGTAAATGCGTGTGCATGTGTGTGCAGACTTGTCTCAAATTGAAAATCTCACACTAGCCAGCTGACCACAGTTGGCACGCAACCTTGTATGAGGGGTGCCACTTTCAATCTAAAGAAATGAGGGATGCTTCCCCTAAACTATTGTGGGGCTCTGACGGTATTTGTTGAGTCTTTCCACGCGGGAGTGGGGGATCGATCGAGCGGTTGAGATTAAACTGTATTTTGGTCCAGATATGAAAATATAAGACAAATCACACCCAAAACTGGTTCAAAAAAGGACACAGCATTTTATTTTATAATACAGGATGATCCCCAAAAATACGGGACGGGTGGCCACCCTCCCCATGATGAAAAGAGACCCAAACTGATCAGGGCCTGAGCGTGATGGCACATCAACCCGCTCCTTTTATACTCATGTTGATCTCCCATGATGCCCTGAATTTACCCACGCTTCCTCTAAACATCACGTTCTCCGCCCTGCTCGGTGCTAAAGATCCATTTCCCTAGATAAAGAGAAGCCCCAGAGAAATCCATACAAACCAGAACAATACAGCTTTAATTAAAATGTCATTAAGACTCACTGCTGTTACGCTGAGAAACAGCTGCTCTGCCCCTTAAAGCTAAAAACCCAACCGGCAATTTGTCAGCATCTCGTTAAATAGTCACTCTGTGCGTTACGTAACTGCTTGCATGTGGCGGTAAGAGATGCTCTGCGATGCCCCCCGACAACAGCGAGCGACTGCCGTTAAGGAGCTGCCGTCGTATGGAGATGCAGGCCTCGCCGGCTTCCTGGCCGTTGGCGGTGGTCGCCATAGCGACTGCAGGCCCGCAGCCTTCCTGCTCCTGGGAAAGACCCCAGGCCAGTACTCTGGCACAGTCCCATCCCACCAGGATCCCTGCCCAGCCACAGAAGGCCAGCGTCAGCCCCCCAGCCAGGCCCACTGTTTGTGCGAGCGCTCCCAATGAATGACTGTAGACGTGTTTGGCTGTGATGCCGTGGACGCCGGCCATCCACCACGCCATGGCTGAGAGCCCCCCCCACCCCCAGCATGAGTGACAGGTGGAGCCCCAGGCTTGGCCCTGTCCATAGAGGGCGATGTTCTCATCCACATGGTTATCAAAGTCTCATCTGCCCTTTCATTTACGCACATGCCGGGGCACATGTTAAAGCCGATTGGCCAAGCCTGTCCCCCACCCCCCAATGATGGGCCATTACAGGCAGACGGCCAGTTCTGTTCCAGCCGCAGCAGACTAGCCACAAGTAGTTCTTATTCAGGGGGTCAGTTGCCCCCTTCTGCCTCCCCCCCCCCACTCGCAATTACCCTAATAGGGGTATTTCAATTGAAAAGCAGGGTAAATAAAACAAGCAATAAGGCATCGCTAAGTGGGTTTCATTCCCACACTGGGACTCCGCGGCATAATCGACGGGGGCTGGGTCAGGCCAGGCCGTGTGCCCATCCGATTCACGGAGTGCCCAGAATCTGCCAGCCGCTCTCAGGGTCTCGGCAGACCCCCCTCCCCCACCATTCTCAGTATCCCAGGAGCCAGCGCACCCCCAGCATCACAGTGTGGTGAGTGGCACGTTAACCCGGTAATAAAGGTTTACAGAGATCATCTCGTCGCTCTTACCGAAAGGCTCATTGCTGCTACATAAGTGCCCATAAACAATAGCGCGGTGGGCTGTGAGCAGAGAGTCTCCCGGTACCAGCGGATTCATTCAGGCGAGCTAGCAGGACCCGGTCAAATGCATCAGACTCCACACTTCAAATGGGTCACATTCCCCACATCATTCAGTGGTAACTTGGCATGTGGTCCTAGTCACCCTGTGACATTGCAGCCCCGGTCCACGCAAGGGGTGTGACATCACGGGGCGAACTGCCTCGCGGGGGCAATGACGTAATGAGAAGATCCGCCTTCCAGGGGGAGTGACGGTATGGGGAGATCCGCCTCGCAGGGAGAGTGATGTCATGAGGAGGTCCGCCTCGCAGGGAGAGTGATGTCATGAGGAGATCCGCCTCGCAGGGAGAGTGATGTCATGAGGAGGTCCGCCTCGCAGGGAGAGTGATGTCATGAGGAGGTCCGCCTCGCAGGGAGAGTGATGTCATGAGGAGGTCCGCCTCACAGGGAGAGTGATGTCATGAGGAGGTCCGCCTCGCAGGGAGAGTGATGTCATGAGAAGGTCCGCCTCGCAGGGGGCCAGACACAGAGACCAGGCCTGGGGTCAGTCACCCTGTCCAGTGCCCCCCCCTCCTGCTGCTATGTGGGCAAGTTCAGGTAGCTCTGATGACAAAACCCCCCCCCCCCCCACATTTCTGATCACATGATTTCTGTATCAGCACATGATGCTGCACCTACGTCTCCTGGGACGTCATTAAACCCGCAGGTCCTGGGCACCGAGGCCTCAGTCTGCTTGTTCTCTGTCTCCGTCTCACACCAGAGCTGCCGTTTCGCTTTTGTAATCCATCTGCTTTTTCGCTCTTAGTACCATATCCTGGTTTCAGTACCGCCCACATCCTTCCGGAAACTTCCATCCAGCGGTTCCCTGTTTCTTGCGGTGCCCTACCCAAAATAATCTAGGATCACTGAGCAGAGAAGCTGGCAGGACGGTCCAGTCGGCTGGGTTCGGGAAGCTTTACCTCGTCTGATCTTACAACGATGTAAAAAGATTCAATGTTGCCCTCAATGTAGCTCTACAATCTTCCCGTCACAGGAAATACCAACACGACTAGAGTACTTGGTGGGATATTCAGAAAAAAAATTGCTGTTGCTTATGTTGCAAAATACTGCTGCTGGTATTTTATGAGCACGAAAGGTACTTATCTTAGCCAAGGTACTTAAGTGAAGTGCTGAGAGATGGTGCACATCTCCAACCTCTCAATGCACCTGGCCCACACACAGTCCATGTGCCAAACACTGTGCTTTAATCCAGTGATTCCCATCCAGGTCCACGGGGACCCCTCAGACAGTCCACATTTTTGCTCCCTCCCAGCTCCTGGAAAAAACAAAAACGTGGAGTGTCTGGGGATCCCCAAGGACCGGGTCAGTCATCAGAATTACTAGGTAGGAGCCTTAACGCAGGGTGCCGGGATGGTCGGCTTCCCCGGATCCAGAGGCTCTGTCACAGAAGACTTTCCTAGAGGCTTAGCCAACGCCTCAAAAACTCATCCATGAGTCAGAACACAGTGCTGGTTAAAACCTCCTGAGACAGCCCAGACAGGCTACGACGGAAACAAACATCTACAAAATTTCCCTTTGAGACGCCGACAGAACGGGGACCGAGGCAGAGCGAATCAGGCCTCTGCTTGATCTCCTATGATTCATGAAGCATCAGCATTAAATCAAAGGCGGACGCAAGTCGAAACACTTGCTGAGGAGAAGATCAGGCTGACAGCTGTGAGAGGAACAGGCGCAGAGATGGAGCCAGGTGTCTGCAGCTCCCTGCTTCTGCCAGCCCCCTCCCACACTCACTCACACACACACACACACACGATTCTTCCAACTGTTTCTAATTGGTTAAACCCCCCCAATGCCACAGTCAGTGGTCATGTGACTTACAGCTGGTCAGTCGAGAGCCTCTGCCTTTTCTGGGCAAAGCGCTGGCCCAATTTCCCTTTCATCTCTTGGCTGATCGGCATGAAAATCGTGGTTCTGTTCCTGTTGTCAGCCAGAGAGGCGAGGCTGGCGAACGCCAGGCTGAAGATGCCGAACAGCCATCACGTGACAGAGGCGCACAGGCGCATCCAGGCTTTTCGACCCCCAAAGTTTGTGGGGCTCACTGTTAATGTCCCACGTACACGTGTCCCTGCTGGTAGCAGCAGCATGATCCAATAGGCAGGTAGTCATATATCATAAATGACGCTCACATTTACTGCAGCTCATAACACCACACATAAATAAACGTGACCTTATGCGGTGCCCCGTTTTAATGACTCCCCCACACTGGCTCATTAATTAATGACTCATAATGAGCTTGTGCCTAGCTGATGACCTAGAGCACACAAATAAATTAAAAACTCTTTCTAAGGATCGTACCAGTAAAATCTGCCCCTTCCAGCACCTGATCTATACACCCCAGCCAGTTTTTCTGGAATTTTGGATTGCTTTTTCATCCATCCATCCATCCATCTGAAGGACCACTCATCCTCCTTCTTCGGTGTCGAAGGCTGAGTCATAGGAATAATAATCACAGTCATTGCCTCATCTGCATGCTACCAACCTCCATGTCATCGAGATGCTGTGAAACGCCTGTGAGATGGATCCACGTGCTTTCCATGTGCTGTCCTTGGCCGTATGCACTGAGGGAAGGTGGCTCTATGTGCTGAGGGAAGGTGGCTCTCTGCACTGAGGGAAGGCGGCTCTCTGCACTGAGGGAAGGTGGCTGTATGCGCTGAAGGAAGGTGGCTCTATGTGCTGAGGGACGGCGGGTCTCTGCACTGAGGGAAAGCGGCTCTATGGGCTGAGGGAAGGTGGCTATCTGCACTGAAGGAAGGCAGCTATATGCGCTGAGGGAAGGCGGGTCTCTGCACTGAGGGAAGGCGGCTCTCTGCGTTGAGGGAAGGTGCATGCTACCAACCTCTATGTCATCGAGATGCTGTTAAACGCCTGTGAGATGGATCCACGTGCTTCCCATGTGCTGTTCTTGGCCGTATGCACTGAGGGAAGGTGGCTCTATGTGCTGGGGGAAGCCGGCTCTCTGCACTGAGGGAAGGCGGCTCTCTGCACTGAGGGAAGGCGGCTGTATGCGCTGAGGGAAGGTGGCTCTCTGCGCTGAAGGAAGACGGCTCTATGCGCTGAGGGAAGGTGGCTCTCTGCGCTGAGGGACGGCGGCTCTCTGCATTGAGGGAAGGTGGCTCTATGTGCTGAGGGAAGGCGGGTCTCTGCACTGAGGGAAGGCGGCTGTATGCGCTGAGGGAAGGCAGCTCTATGCGCCGAGGGAAGGTGGCTCTATGTGCTGAGGGAAGGCGGGTCTCTGCACTGAGGGAAGGCGGGTTCCTGCACTGAGGGAAGGCGGCTGTATGCACTGAGGGAAGGTGGTTATCTGCACTGAGGGAAGGCAGCTATATGCGCTGAGAGAAGGTGGGTCTCTGCGCTGAGGGAAGGTGGGTCTCTGCGCTGAGGGAAGGCGTCTCTATGCACTGAGGGAAGGCGGCTCTCTCCACTCCTGCTGTGAAGTCAGACTCAGGGGCCAGTTTGGTTGCAGGAGAAGCCAGCCATGCACATACGGAGACAAAGAGTCGGCTATTTCCGGATGGAGCACAGGGCACTAGTCCCTTCCCTCACTGCTGGGATACACCTCACCTCTCTGACAGGAAGTACTTCACAAACATAGCCCCGCCCCCTCCAACCCTCCATCTTGTTGAAATGGCGTTACAGCACTACGTTCGCTCAAAGCCAAGAGTACAATCTCAATAAGCAAGTCATCAGTGCAGCCTCATCCCTGCACGTCAGGCCTGCCTGCTCTCCTTCTCGCAGTCCATGGCACAGCTCCTGCCTTTCTCCGCCACTCTCTTCCGTCATACCTGGTTTCCCTATCCCCCGCTCCCTTTCACAACTGTTGTCACACACTACAGTAAAACAAGATTTTTTTTGGCATTAATACAATTTTCCGTTCCGCCTGCCGACACCCAGACTGATCGGGAGCGACCCTGTCTCCACCTGTGTGCTTTAGATAAACCAAAAATAAGCTGCACATCAGCTTAACAGCTGCAGCAATGCAGCCCTATTTCCAGGGGCATGTACCTTCACCCCAGTGCCACCGGGGGCATCCCACCCAGTGTGGGCTCTCAGAACATCACACCTGAACAGACCCAAAGACATATTCAACATATTTAGCAGACGCTTTCATCCAAAGCAACGTACATTTTTGAGAAAGCAGGGTCAGAAAAGCCCTGGAGCAAACGTGGAATCAGGGGCTTATGCTCAAGGGCTCAACAGTGAAATCATTCTGCTGACTCGGGGATTTGAGCTGACAACCTTCCAATCCCTGGCACAGCATCCAAACCCACTGAACCACACACCACCCCTTAGATAGAGCCCGTGTTCATCAGCTCACGTGAGTTCAAAGGCAGGGAGATGATGGCAGGGAGGGTACATTAAATCAGTTTCCTGGCCCCCACCACCACTGCCTGCCTCTCTCTCTCTCTCTCTCTCTGTCACACACACACACACACACACATTTGTATTTATATCTTTGTGGGGACTCTTCATTCATTTCTATGGGGAAAACTCTAATCCCAGCATGACAACCTTAACCCCTACCCAGCCCTGACCTTAACCATGAGCTACCAAACAACATATGAGAATTTTAACCTTTTGATTGCATTCACAGATCTTTGTAGGGACCTGAAGAATGGTCTCCACAATGTCAAAATAACAGGTCCCCACATTTGGTCCCCACAATGTAATATAAACATAATACACACACACAGACACACACACATTTTTCCCCCCCTCTCTCTCTCTCTCTGTTCCCGCAGGCTCAGGGTCCCGCTCTCCTGGCCGCCGGCCACTGGCACCCCCGCAGTCAATCCTGGTGCTGGCTTGGGGTACAAACTCCCTCCTCCACACCCACACGACCTGGCCGCCCATCCGCCCGCCAACTCCGCCGGCTGGCTCACCCTCTCGGCGACCGCGAGCTGCTCCTTCAGCAGACCTCTCATCCTCCTCTGCGGCCTGGTGCAGCGATAATTAAGCCCAGGTGCCTTTTCCGTTAAAGCAGCGGCCCAGAGGTCGGCACGTGGTGAGCATGCGCGTTACGCGCAAACCGACGCTCGCGGCTTGACGTCAGCCTGCAGGCCGCCCTAGGGGTCCAGCGCGGCACGGTACCGCTCATGGCCGCTGCCCCCACTAAGCCTCAGCGCGCTTGTGGCTGAGAAGCGGAAGAGTTAATCGGGGAGGGAGGGGGGGGACTTGCTGCCAAGGATTTTTCCCCTCGGCCTTGAGCACTTTGAAGGTTTTCTTAAAGGCAGAAGAGGACAAACCCGGAGCGGTTCTTTTTATTGTGGCCAGATGCCGGTAGTTTGCGTCTGTACTGTTACTGCTCCCACAAAGTATGTGAGGAAACGGGAAACAGCTTCCAGATGGGTCCTCGCTCATTGCGGTCCGCAGCAAAGTGAGCAGGAGTCGAAATTTAGCAAACCCCCCCCCACACACACACACACACGAATTGACGGTATGGTGTACACCGCCATCACACACCCCTGGGTAACTTGGCTGATGTAAACACGCACACACAGACACCTGTAAATCTAGTCAGAAATTACTCATTTAAAATGTGACAGCATACTCTTTAATACACTTATTTCTCCCACTGCCGCATGAAAAGTCCATTCCGGGTAGTTGCACGATGGCACATTTTGCACCCGTGGTATTAATCCCGCTGGGCTGCCCCAGTATTCTAGTGTCAGTGACCGAGAAACATTCCCACCGGGATCAAAGCTGGGAATTGGCTGGTGGCTGCGCAGGTCCTGGGGCTCGACAGCTGACCAGCTACATGGATAACGAGTGGCTCGACAAGCAGAGAGTGGTGATGACATTTGCAAAGGTCGTGAGTTCAAATCCCAGGGAGCACACGTTGATAGCAGCCTTCCACTCTAGTGTAAGTCGGATAAATGAGTAAAATCTAAATAGCAAAGGCCAGCAATGAGGGGGCCTCCGATCCGCCCCCAACCCACCCCACAGAGCTGTGCCGCCACAAGCGTCGCTCCCCACACTGAACTGAACTCCAGCACCTTCAGCTCCATTCAAAGGTACAACAGCAGCTCTGCATTCAAGATACTGCTTGGGCACCATGCACAGACAAAATATCTATCTATGCAGAAGTGGAGAGAGAAACCGGAAAGTGAAATACCAATCCACCCCCCCCCCCCCCCCATGATACACACAGCCCTGTGGCCAATTTAGCCCCCCCGCCCTGTTTACTAACTTACAATCCCACACCCAGAACACACAGCTGGTTTTCACTGAATCACAAGAAGTGTCTAAACCTTAGAGCCCCCCACCCCCAGGCCACTTGGAGGTGGACACTGTCCGTCATCCCATCATCTGGATCCTGCTGACTTATTCATTCCACAGGCATCCATTTTTTTCCCAGTGTAGGCAGCCTCCTTGTTCAAAGCCCATAAAATATGCATGACGGTCTGGAGCAAAGGGGCCCGAGGAGGGGGGGAGGGGGGGTTCCACCCGAAATTAACTATTTACAACACAGCCCCACCTGAGAGAGAGGGGGAGGCAGAGGAGGAGGGCAGGACAGGTGTTTTCGTACAGTTCGGAGATCTGGTGCTCCATGCAACTTCTACCACCACAGTGTGTCCTCCAGCAGCCTGCATGTGGACTGGTCTGGTCCTGATTGGCAAAGATGCTTATTTAGGGACAAAGGGAGACAGTACAGGAAGGACGACACTGAGAGAGAAAGAGAGAGAAGGGAGGACTGGGGGAGAGAGAGAGAGAGAGAGAGAGAGAGAGCAAAGAAGACTGAAGACAGACAGACAGAGAGAGGAGGACTTCTATGTCCAACCCTGTTCCCCATCCTACTCAAGTCTGCCCCCTGTTGTTTGTCTGTTCCTTCGCATTCTCGAGTTCAGAGGTTACAGCCCTTATGCTTGATAGCAGCCCTGTACTTCCTTTAATGCATTATTAAAGTGCAAGGAGCTCAAAGGCAGAAATAAGAAGTGGATTGTGCGGGGAAGGGGGGCCTGGGGTGGAGGTGAAGTTCTGGCCCTGGGCAAAAAAGTTCAAAAGAAGTGTGCGCCGCACATGAATAATGCACACCTGCGGGTGTGCGTGAGGATCTGGGAGGTGCTGCGGGGAGTGTGTGTAAATCTAGCCGCTCCCTCTAAGCTTCACTCATCTCCAGAACATACAGTGACAGGAAGGGGAGCAGAGGGACAGCATCTGACAGATACACAGAACCCAAAGCTGACACTGAACCCAAGCCAAAGCACAGTGACAGCAAGTAGCAACAGTTCCCCAGAGAAGTGGGCTTTGTGGTCGTGTTAAGGTCAGAGTACACTTTACCCCGTATACTTCGCGAGATAGAATCCCCCACTTTGAATGGCTGAACTATGCTCAGCACACCTAGCTTGTTAATTGAGACCCATGTAAGGGTGCAGCTGCCGTTAGCATCTAAGCAGCCCCCGTTTAACACTCACATACCAGCACGCAATCTACTGCATAATGGTAAGCAGCCTATGCCTCTGACAGGCTGCCAGACGGCGAGCGGCGGCCCCACCAATGCAGACAGAGGCACATGGTGAGCCGGATCCGGCCTGGTTCAGCCTCGTCCGCTTGCGGCAGAACGGGCGAAAAACAGCATTTGTTGTGGCGAGAGGGGGACCGAAATGCACAGGATTCGGGAGCGGGGGGGAGGGGGGGGGGAGTTCATGGTGAGGTGAGAACCTTTTACGCACCTCCACCCCCTCCCCAGACACACAAACAGACACAGTGCTTCGTCCCAGTCCGGGAAGAACCACTTCACTTAAAAACCTGTCACCACGGTGATGTCATCAATTATTGATGCCTGCCGGAACGTGGCAGCACAGCTCCAGCACCTGTTTGGGTCTGCGAGCCCACAGACAGACAGAGACACACACACACATACACACACGCACACACACACACACAGTCGTGTAAACATATCTTTGTGGGGACCGCTCATTAATTTCTGTGGGGAAAAATGCTAACGCTAACTATGACGACCTTAACCCCTACCCAGCCTTCAGCATAGCCATAAGTAACCAAGCAAAATACAAGAGTTTTTGCAGTTTACTTTTTTCATTGCAGTGATTTTTATTACATTGAGGAAACTGGTCCCCAAAAGGGAAAAAAATAAGTTTTCATCACGTCATGAAGACATTGTGTCCCCATAAGATAAGGTATACCCGCTTGCATACACACACAGACACAGGCACACACACACATTCCCATACATACACACATGCACACACACACCCCCTATTAGCCCGGTGTGAGTGGACAGTGTTGCCTCCAGCTGGTGTGCTTACTCAGTCCAAACTGGACACCTTCACCAACATCCCTCCCCCTTCCATAATAACCTATAGTCTTCACAGTCTCTAACCGTGTTACCAATGTTCTCTCAAACATCCTGAGGATCATGCAAAACCAGCAAAAAAAAAAAAAAAAAAAAAAACAGCAGCCAAAGATGTATATTTATACAGGATCACACAACATTTTCTGGAGCCCCCTGCACTAGCAACATACAGTCTTTGCTTTGGACAAAGACCTGAGAGTTTGAAGTCAGGGGTCCTAGCAGCTAGCGCAACTCGGTGGACGGGTGTCACGCTCCGTTCGGACAGAGCGCCCCCCGCAGTCTCTCGGCAGCACCGAGTGGAGCCGTGGCTCTGAAGACAGCCGACGCAGTGGAGCAGAATGGCACTTCAGCCCACACACAAACACTCGTCAGGACACATTTCTGGGTGACGTCCTGCTTTTCTCCCTGCATGTTTAGCAAAAGCATCTCCTGGCCAATAGCCTTCTGAAGTATGTGCAGCACAGAACAGCAGAAAACGCAGCGGAGACCTGGTCACCTCCGAGCTGGGGGTGTTGCAGGTGAAAACCAGCATGATGGGGGTGGCTGGGTGGGGGGGTGTAAAGCACACAGCACACAGTGTCCTGAGGAAATGAGTAACTAGCAGGGAAACTAGAGGCTAAGCAAATTACAGCATGCAAAAGAAATGCCAGCAACCTAATTAGGTACATTTTAATTGAGGAGACAGGAAACTCATTGTATGTCTATCTCAGGAGAGTGAAATCCATCAGACTGGAGTGAGCAAGGACAGGCATTATGGATAGGGAGAAAAATGTTTTCCGGAAATGGGAATGGCAAGCAAGCAGAAAGAGCACTGGACTGATGTTATCAATCTGATCTCTCAGGGTGAAGAGCATCTTCAGTATAGTGGGGTTCATAATGAGAACAATCATCCCACCCTCAATTATATTTATTTACATTTACATAGCCTGGCCACTAGGGGGCCAGTCACAAGTAACCTCTACAAAACAAAAAATTAAAAAAAACAAAAAACCCAGGAACATGACAGAAATTTAGCGGGATGTGTCAAATCACCATGGAAACTGCTCGCGGGGCAGATGAGGCATGACCTACCTCCACAGGGAGCTTTCTAGAACCTTTGTAGAATCCGCATGGTAGTACTTGGTAAGGATGAGGATGACCTGGGGGGCACAAGGCATGAAGAGATAAGTCAGGGTGAGAATCCATCC
The DNA here is from genome assembly GCA_019775915.2 of Cyphomyrus plagiostoma. Lineage (NCBI taxonomy): Eukaryota > Metazoa > Chordata > Actinopteri > Osteoglossiformes > Mormyridae > Cyphomyrus > Cyphomyrus plagiostoma. The sequence continues at coordinate 15,505,933 of JABFEA020000017.1, read as the reverse complement.
TAGGGACGCACACATGGCTGTAAATTACGGAGAGATGAAGGGGGGGAGTTGTAAACCCCCAATAATCAAAACCAGCCAATACAATCCCCTGGGCCCCCTAAAATGGGAGGAGGCCTCAATCCCTCCCACCCTGTGCACAACCCAAAGCTGGACACACATATACAGGACCCCCCAATGGACATAACAAAACATATAGACTGAGGGTATGAAAGAGAATCTCCTACAAACTTCACTCAGAATTCATCTCTAAAGCAAACTTTGCCTTCTGCCATCCAGAAAAGGCAAAAAGTTGGTCTCGCAAAAGACAGCTACTTTTTAAGCAGCAATTTATTACACAATTAACACACAATTAAAGACAGCAGCACAAAAGGTGTCCCAACATCACTGTGCTTTTGCCGAGCTTAATGATGCCTGATATTTCCGAGCAGGAGGAGGATGACAATAAATTCATTTTATACTCAAAATGCCAAATTAGGTCCTTCCAAAGTAAGATGATTAAAAACAAATGAGCCACCACAAACAGGCACTGACAGACAGGCAAGGCGCTTGTAATTTAATTTCCATAACAGTATGCCCTGATGTATTCCTAAGACAAGGGCACAAAGGACAGAGGCCCCAGTGCCTGGATCTCTAGCATGGAGACCCTCAGAACCGTGGCTCTTCTTTCTGGCACCTGCTGGGCCGTACAGGGCTAAGCCCACATGTGATGCAGAGGGAGAGCAAAAATTTGGACCGAGACCAGGCCTGGGCGAACCAAACAATCAGACCAGGGCGGGCAGTTCTGGAAGGCCGAACGATCACATTAAGACCAGGACCACCTGCGTGTCCTCGTAGCGACCGGCTACACATCCTCGTAGCAACCAGCTATGCATCCTCATGTACTTGTAGTGATTGTCCTCGTAGAGAACAGCTGCACGTTCTCGTAGCAACCGGCTATGCATCCTCGTGTACTTGTGATTGTCTGTGTATCCTTAAAGCAACCGGCTGTTCTTGTAGTGACCGGCTGTGTGCCCTCAT
>JABFEA020000017.1:15459954-15477183 GCA_019775915.2 Cyphomyrus plagiostoma | reverse complement strand
ACACATACACACACATTCGCACACATACACACACACATTCGCACACATACACACACATTCGCACACATACACACACACATACACACACATTCGCACACATACACACACACATACGCACACACATACGCACACACATTCGCACACATACACACACACATACGCATACATACACACACACATACACACACACATACGCACACACATACATATTTATATGTAAAATATTTTTACTGACCCAGGTTCTAGAAATCGTACTAATGGCTTGGGTAAGAACAGTGAGCGGTTCCCACATTTCCCCCCTCCCTCCTTAATCACCCCCACCCTAGTCTGTGAAACACTAATTAGGGGAGACCCGCAGTCTGTAATTAATAGCTCACTGGCTAGCGCACAGGCGTGAAAGCCATCGCCCCTTCAGGATGAATTAGGGATTCGCTGGATCCTCTGGGGCATCGGCATGCAGGTGTGAGGACCAGGTTGGGTGTGTCGACAGGCAACTTAACGCCGATAATTATGGCTGTGGTGTCAAGAGACAGGGGTGGGGGGGCTGAATTCTCTCCCTGCTATTGCTGAGTATACCCTCTGCTCTCTCTTGCTCAGACTGTTGTGTCCCCAGCCCCAAAACCCAACTCCCCCCGCCCCCCGTCGCCAGCTACATGTTCAGTAGGATCTCTGTCGGCCCACGACATTTCAAAAAAACAGCCCCTCCCTTCTGCGTGTCCCGTCCATGATGACCCTCGGTCGAACCCCACTTCAATGCCCAAAACGGCTCCGGGTTTACTGGGCTAGGCATCTAAGAAGGAAATAAATAAATTAGAAACTTGAACAATGGTGCCGCCTGTGCCAGTCACTGAATGCGCTGTTCGGGATATTTAATGCGCCCCAGCGAGAGAGCGAGATGACTGAGCCTGGCCCAGCCACGCAGCAACACAATAGGCTAACTTGATCTCCATCCCTTTGACAACCAGCGGCAGCATCGCGACTTTTGGGAGGCTGCTACCAGAGACGTACGCTCACGTGGTTAGAAGGTTTGCATGTTCCAAGTAAAGCTTCCAAGATATGTGCCATCGCCACAAACCCCCAGCCCCCGGAATAAAAGGTCCCCTTTAGCTCTGGATGCTTTGCCAGTTTCCCTTGACACTTCTCATTTCCTCTCAGCATGAGAAAAAAAAAATCATTAATAGGCTAAAATGAGATTAAATGGCATAAACGACACACCCTCGACAGAACACCACGTCTGCCGATGTGCCTCTCTGGTGCGGAAAGGCCGGATGGCAGAGCTCTGTTTGCCCGTCTTAGTCTCCTTGGTGGGATGTTATGACCAGAACGGAGCCGATTCGCAGAATTAAACTACAGCCCGGCTCAGCCGAGAGATATTAGCCGAACGGTATTTGCGAAAATGAATGAGCCCGAGTACAATAGCTGTCGCACCAGCTTTGCGAACACTGCGGAAGAGGACACGTAAACACAAACATCAAACGGTATAATGGAGATCCTCGGGGCTCTCCGTCACGCGTGCTCAAGCCTTTAATACATATTGCACCATGTCTGAGAGAATTCTTCATTTCTGAATCTTAACTCAGTCGAACAGGTGGAGTGGAAACAGTATTTTGGCAACTGTGTCTTACAGAAAAAAAAGGCAGAGGTCTATCCCATCCCACTCCGGGTGACTGAGCAAGGCTCCGGCAGAGCCAATGCCCCTCAGGCAGGCAGTTCTGGCCCATAGGATAATTCAGTTTGCCCCATTTATTACACATTTATTGCATTACCTGGCACAAAACCAGCGGGAGTGACGTGATTGGCCCCTGTCGTCAGCGATAGGAGTGACGTGATTGGCCCCCAATTGGAGTGAATGTAACACAAGCCCTGAGCGAATGGACAGAGAAACAAGCAATACTAGACACTAACTGTGCAAAAGCTGTGCATCTGCTGACCGAACCCAAAATGTGCATCTGAGCAGTTAGTTCCATGCTCATTCAAGCATCAACCACAGATGATTCCCCTGGAAACGGCGTCCTAAAAAGCTTGTGACTGCTGTGCACTATAAATAATGCTAAGCCCTGCTGTCATCAGCAGCAACTGACCTCAAAAATGGATCGAAATTAGGGATTTTCACCAACAGTCTACCAGCATTTAAGTACGCCTACATTAGCAGCATTTATCATACCATATATTCAGTTTTTTTTCTGCATGGTAAGTCAACTGTTTAAATTATCATTGACAAGGATACAAGTCAGCACATTAGCTAATTTTTGTTAGCCTAGCTTTTGATGAAGCTTCGCTCATACTGTGGCTTCCGTGCGATGCGGCACTCAGTGGATCGCGGTCGGCTATGATAAGCTGCCGATTTACTGCAGGGTAGATGTTGCGCTAATAAGAGGTAGGACTGTAGCTTCTGCAGACACCCCCTCTACGTGCCACCACAGCTGAGGTCGTAAGTCACGATACTAGTATAAGTAATGCAGAGTTATATGGCTTATAGCTTTTCTGCTTGAACACATCATACCTATATATTTATTCAACCTATAATACAAAATGGCTCCCATTAGAGTGCAGTGAAACACGTTTTTCTCTTTAAATATACCTGGCAGGCCAGCTTGTGTGTCAGTCTTGGCTGTAATTACACCACCTTGGTTCATGGCCACGGCGTCTCGGCGACCCCCACACAGGAAGGCTGCTCTGACAGGGCTTAAGCGGCTTCCTCTTGAGATCCGTGCTTCCCCATATGTGACAGCCCCGAGGCCATGGGGGCTAGCAAAGCAGGGGCAGATATTCACAGTCAGGTGGACCAGGGAGCTTGGTGAAGCAGGCACACTGCTGTTGCATTTAAGAACTGAATTCCTGAACGACCCCACTGCTGTCCCAGGTATGCCATCATCCATATATGAATCTTCCATACATGAGGTGAGCTAATGGTTGCATGATTAAATTTGTCTGGCAGTGTGCATTTGCACGAGTGCGGGTCTGCATACATGTTCTTGGACAACAGGCCTCTCCGCGCACTGCTCGCGTGCGTGTGTGAGATCCCGAGCACACGTGACCTTGTCCGCAGAGCCCAAACACGTGTTTGTGTGCGTGTGCTTGTTATCGGTGCCTGTGGGGGGCGCACATGAAAATCCCAGTGTTCTCAGGTATATGCGTGTGGCGCCTGGTGAGGCAGCAGTGAAACACTGTCCCTCAGAGAGGAGGGGGTCAAGGAAGCATCAGCCAACTCATCCTTGACAACCTAAAACCCCCCCAGACACGTGACGCACTCTCTGCCTCCGCAGCAAAACGGGCCAGGGGCTTTTTCAGCCCAGTGCTCCGCTGCTCTCTGCCATGATGGGGCTGAGCAGGAAGAGCCAAACAACAGGAGAGCTGACGGTACCCCTACAGGGGATGAGCCTGAGCCGAAACCATCCGCACTGAACAAAGTGCAGCAACGGCTATTGACAGAATCCTCTCCCTCGCCTGTTGTTGGCATGGGAACTGCAATTTGTCAATCAACAGTGAGCGGTAGCTCCTCACCACGCTCAAATAGGGATGGTCTGTTTCCACACTTGCTGCCTACATGCAGAAATGGACTGTTCTCTGTAAGGTGGCTGTCAATACCCCAAACGAAAATTAAAGATAGCCTTGACATTTGATGTCTTATAGGTAAATGGACTGCATTTATATAGCGCTTTTCTACTCTTCCAGGGACTCCAGCGCTTTACAGTTCATGCCTCACATTCACCCATCCATACACCGGTGGTGGAGGCTGCCATGCAAGGTGCCAACCTCCATACCGGGAGCAATCTGGGGTTCAGCGTCTTGCTCAAGGATACTTTGATGGGGTCAGGAGAAAGCAGGGCTCGAACCGGCAACCCTCTGGTTGCCGAACGATAGCACTGCCTTCTGCACCACCAACTTCCCCATCTTGTTAGGTCTAAAACACTGATCACTAACTGAGGAACTCAGGACCAGAGAACAGTTCAATTGGGACCACATGCTCATCATCCCCTCCCAGTCCCTTTGGTCGGCATATTTTGTCATGAACTCTGACTTTTGTTGCTGATGGAATTTGGTCTTTAGGGAAAAATAGTTAGAGACCCCTGGTCTATTGTATAAAATGAGTGCTACTCGTCTACAGACACTGTAAGCCTCAAAATATTGGACAGCAAGTCTGCTTGTTCAGGGGTAGGTGAGGTAGTGCCATTCAGGATATGGAACCAGGATGATGTCACCAAGATGCCAGAAGATCCAGCAAAGTTAACTCAACTTCTCTCTCTGTGTTAAAGAAATGTGGTTTTATTTTCAGAAGGTATTAGGTGTTCAGTGGTATAATATTGATATTGGGGACTAAATGTTAAGGTCCATTTTTTTGAGGGACAAATGAAGCAAAATTAAATACTGGATGGTACACATCTACCCCTCCCCCTGGTTTCTACACCCTTAAACCAGTCGAAAGAGAGGATCAGCCAATCATGTTTGGATGTTATTGACAAAATATACACTATATAGACAAAACTATTGGGACACACCTCTTAGTCACTGAATTCATGTGTTTCATTCCGAGCCATTGTCCCATATGAATAAAATCAAGCACTAAGCGATATATTCAGGTATACAAACACTTGTGAAAAAATGGTTCGTTCTCAAGAAACCAGTGAATTCATGTGTAATACTGTCATAGGATACCCCTTTTACAATATGTCAGTCTGTGAAATTTCTTCCCTGCTGGATATTCCGTGTAAGCGGTATTATTGCGAGGTAGAAGAGCTTACGAACAACAAAAACGCACCCATGAAGACCCCATAAAGTAACAGAGGGATAATGGTGTGGGGGTGTTTTTCAGGGGTCGGGTTCGGCCCTTGAGTTACAGTAAAGGGGACAATTAATTTTCCAGCATACTAAGACATTTTGGACAATTCTGCGCTTCCAGCTTTGTGGGGACAGTTTGGGGAAGGCGGCCCTTTTCTGTGCCAGCATGACTTATCTCCAGTGCACAAAACAATGTCCATAAACACATTGGATAAGTTTGGTGTGAAAGAACTTGATTGGCCTGCACAGAGCCCTGACCTCCAGCCCATCGAACAGAAATCACGTTCCAGGCCTTCACGCCCATCATCAGTGCCTGACCCCATAAATGCTCTTCTGGATGAATGGGCAAAATTTCCTATAGACACACTGTAAAGTCTTGTGGAAAGCCTTTTCTAATGAGTGGCAGCTGTTATAGCTGCAAAGGGGAGACCAACTCCATATTGATGCTTATGGATTTAGAATGGGATGTCATGAAAGTTCTTGTAGGTGTAATGGCCAGGTGTCCCAATAGTTTTGTCCATAGTGTGAATTATATGTATCTATCTAGGATAGAGAGAGTCCAATCAAAGCCAAAATTGATCACTGATTAAATGTGTTTTACTGTCGTAAGATCTGACCAGAGATCCAGCACCCAGACCCGAACCATCTCAGCCACGCTGCCAGGTTCCCTTCCCCGTAATCCCTTCCTCCAGGGGGCAGTCAACCACAGGAAGCAGATAATGGAATGGAGATGCTAACTGGATGGAAGGTTCTGGAGCGAGGTTTGCAGGAACTCACTCAAATGGAAGTGATTAGTAGAGAAGGAGAGGAAATCAAAAGATGGCCACAAAACTAAAAGACAAAAAAAAACAAACATTTCACAAAACCCAACCTGTGACCCTGGACAGAGATATAGACTAAAGACACGAAACCAGGAACACAAAGTCCAAGAGCCAAAAACAACATGCATTAGTCAGTACACATTTAGCCTGGGACCTCCAGTCACTGGGGGAGGTAGGAAAAAGAACATGTCCTGCTTTGAAGTTGCCAGAGATCTGCAGGGTTCAGAAGGTTCGTGGTGCTGAAAAGGACAGAGAGAGGAAAGACTCTGCTGCCCTATAAAATGAGTGTGAGATCAATGAGACCCTGAAATGGGGTGGGGGGCAAGTGCATCACATCAACACCTCTGTTTTCACTCCCTCCCATCCAGAACGGGGCAGCAGAGACCTCTCCCTCACTGCAGGAGGCTGGGCTGAGGAGACTGTCTGCATGGTCGGACAATCAGCCAAGGCATGGGGGATGGTCTAACCCATATCTAACTGCGCAGTAAGACGTCAATGAGTCAAACGTAGCAGTAGTTATCTCAAGTACCTTCAAATACACGGGGTGTACACAGCAGGGGGCTAAAGAACACAAGGCTTCCACTTATCAACCTGATATGAAGGCAACGTTAAAAATGGGAGTAACCCTCAACAGAAGGCATCGCCACCTCTATACCTCACAGAGCCACCCCCAAATCAATTTAACATGTTCCACTGTATGACATCAGCTGAAACAAACCAAAACCATACTGGTACCACCCCCCCCCCCACCATCAACCTCTGAAACAAAGAATGATCCAGTCAATCAACTGCAACTGTGAAGCATGTGTTGGGTGTCAGATGAAGTGTGGGACCCCCAGGATTTTCTAGCTCCTCCCTCCCCTCAGTCTTATTGTGTTTCACCCTGGCGCCCGAACGCTCCACATGTGTTCCTGTGCTCGGCGGCACGTGGACCCCATGCACGGCACCAGCCCACACATGGGCGACGCTTATGGCCACTTTCCCCCAAACGAACCACAGCTCTGAGTTTCTTATCAGCCCAGCAAAGCAGGCTTAAGTCCTCGAGTCAAACCGGCAGGGAGAATCTCCACATCCATCACGTATCTGTGCAGCATCCAGGGTTGCCCGCATCAACATGGGTGGCCTGCATCAAAGGATTCCCCATCTCGACTTTACATGGTAAAGCGATGACAAGGGCCCCTTCAACTCTCTGAACTGCATCCAAGGCCCCAGAGGGAGCCCGGGCTGACAGTCTGCTGATTAAATTCTCTTCCGCTTCCTTTGTCTTAACTGGGCTTCCTCATGAAACACAGGAGCTGGCTACGTCTCAGCGCAGAGGGGCGTAATTACAGCTCCAATGGGACTAACTCTAGTTTTTGCCTCTGCTTGTGCATTTAACCTGCTAATTCTACTAGAGATTTCCTTAATGGGACAAATTACCATTCTTCCAAGCAAAGATTCACTATGCATCTACCTGAAAGGCCGAGCAGCTCTGATTTGAATAACTATGCTGTGTCTGGGTGGTTGTCAATACCGATTCAGTTCATCCAGACCCCAATAAACTGAGTCCTGTGCTCAGAAGATGCTGTTCATTAAAATGGTGAGCAGGCACCCAGGAACAGTTGCCAAACCGAGCGGACAAGCGCAGGGAGGATGGACCGGCGTGGAACCCAAAAGAATGGCCCGCCGTAGAGTGAAAAGAACATTCCAACGAGCCAGCATTCTGGTGAGCGAAAAGCGGTCGCCACAGAAGGCTCGTTCTGTGTTTTCGTGCCCCCAAACTCCACCGCAGACAATTCCCATGTCTCCAGAGCCTGACAGCCACAACAAAGGAACAAACAGACTAACCTTTAGAAGTAAGGGGGGAAAAAAAAATCAGCCTAGCACAACAGCTTGTATTTACGTGTTAGCAATGCGGGACACAGCACCGGACGCCCCCTCGCTGGCTAGGGGTCGACCTTCGCCGCCATGCCTCACCGGGGATGCCAATCACAGGGATAATCAGCAAGGCGGCCTTATCTGTCGGAAGCAGCTGCTACACCGGTTCGTCTACGAGTGTAAATACGAGATCAAAAGAAGTCCGGCAAGAGAACAGCTTCATTCAGACAGAGCGAGACACAGCCGGGGTCGCTCCAAATTACGTTTCTTTCTCTTTTTTTGAATGTGCAAGCCAAGAAATGAGCTCCAGGACTTTTTCCATGTGTTTCCTTCTCGTTATCACCTGCTCACCCTCTGGTGACCATGAGCTACCAGTGGCAAGTTCTGACGAATGTCCTTGCCTCCTACGTGAGGCCGGAGAACAGGCACGACTCAATCCCCACATTCCAAACAAGGCCACTGGGCTCTCCATCATGCGCGGCAATCGCTCCTGATCCAGGAGGAAGCCCTATCGTCTAAACTCATCCCCGGCATTAGTGGATCGTTAATGCCAGCGGGAGAAGATGACGGAGACCCCACACCGAGCCGCAGAGGCCATTTGCGGAACGTGTGCAAATATCCGTCCGAACAGTTCAGGTGACTGTAGACACCAGGGTTGGTGCCACGGCTGTTTAGGGAAGCTTTAGAACGCCTCAAATGTTCTTTAGTCCTCCACAATTATTATCACCCCTTGTAAAGATTTGTAAAAAGGGTTAGAAGGAAAATGTACCCTTTGGTGAGGTAGCTTCATGTCACACTGAAAAAATGAGAAAAATCCAACCTTTCATAAATTCATTTAATCAAAGGAAAACAAATCCTTAATCAAATAATAAACATCTTCAGCAAAAACATATGAGCCACGATTATTGGCACCCCTGCATTTAATACTTTGTACAACCTCCCTTTGCCAGTATAACAGCACTGAGTCTGCTATAACATTTTAGAGAATACAGAGCAGGGCATCTGAGACCATTCCTATTTACAGAATCTCTCCAGATCATCCAGGGTCCTGGGCCCTCTCTTGTGCACTCTTCTCTTCAGCTCAGCCCACAGGTTTTCAGTGGGGTTCAGGTCAGGGGACTGAGATGGCCATAGCAGAAGCTTGATTCTCTAGTCACCTAACCACTTTTGTGTTGGTTTGGACATGTGTTAAGGATCACTGTCCGGCTGGAAGATCCAGTGATGGCCCAGTTTTAGTTTCCTGGCATATTTAGATATAAATTGTCCTGGTATTTCATGCACTCCATAGTGCCATGTAACAAGGATTCCGGGGTCATTACAGGAAAAACAGCCCCACAACATCACAGAACCATATTTTACAGTTGGGATGAGGTTCGTTTCATTATAGCCATCCTTCTGTTTACGACAAACCCACCTTGAATGTTTATTGCCAAAAAACTCAGTTTTATGGAAGTAAATCTGTGTTATCAGAAATTGAATTTTATATGCCACTGAAATTCTAACATTGAATATTTATGCATTGGAAACATGCATCGGAAATTCGATGGTCCGAATTCACATGCAAAAATACGAGGTTAAAAATACAAAGACAACATTTCAATGTTGCTCCAATTCGACGGTCCGAAAAATACGATGTTAAAAAACGTTATACATCCAGGATACCAAGGCCAAGCAATCAAATCTGTGGCTGCGTTCGACTTCATGCAGCCGCTTACAGCACAACCGAATTGCCCAGAATACCTGTTCTTTGTATCCCATGCACTTCCAAGGCGTTATCTACCTCTTTCTCCCAAATAGACTTGGGTCCTCTTCCAGGCAAGTTTGTAAAATCATCAGTTGTTGTCCACATTTTTATTATCGCCCTAACAGGAGAAATTGGCATTTGCAGGCGAGTAGATATTTTTTATACCCATTCTCAACACACTTCTCCCTCATTTGGTCTGTATGTTCTCTTACCTTTCCCATGCTGATGGATGACTAAGGGAATTTGGCCTCTGTGTCTCCTCATGTTTGTACCCCAGTTAATCAGGAAGCCATGGATAACAGCTTGAATGTTCCTACACACTCCAATCAACTGAAAGATTACAATTTACACGGGAAACATGCTTCAGTTACATCGTGTTCACTATAATTTTCAGGGGTGCCAATAACTGTGGCACGTATTTTTGTTAAAAAGAATTATTTCTTGGTGATGGATTTCTTTTTCCTTGATTAAATTCATTTGAGCAAGAGGTTGGATTTTCCTCATCTTTTTCAGTGTGAGATGAAGCTACTTTGGCAAAAGCTGGATTTTTTTCCAAATCTTCACATGGAGTGCCAATAATTGTGGAGGGCACTGTAGTTTAAATATTTTGGCCCATCAGATGCTGCCAGTAAAGACTTAGCCCCGCCTTTCATAAATTTCTTGGCAGACAGCCACCACCATCATAACTATCAACAATGTTGCTTGTGGGTTTTACCTTAGCAATTGCTAACTAGCCTAGATGCCCAGCGCTGGGAGCAATGAGAACAGGAGTAAGCACTGGGGAGATCCAGGAGAAATGCTGGGCTGTGGCCGGCCTGTAAGAGGCAGGTCGGGTAAGGCACGCAGACGGTGACGAATGATCTGAAATGGGATTTTCCACAGCCTAAGGGCATCGCTGCCCCGCCAGCCTTTCTCTCCGGTGTTGTGGGGTCCATCAGCTAGTTCTATGACTGATAACGTGTTCATTCGGCGCAAAGAAGAGACACAGACTGAGAAGGGGAGGGCACATCTGCTCACCGAAGAATGTTCCAGAAGAAAAAAACAAATCGGTGACAACTTCTGCAGGCAGGAGTCAAGATATTCTGATGTGGTTTGGACTGTGTGACTACATTTGGTTTTTAAGTCAGCACAGCCTGTTACTACGGTTTTGTGGCATGTGAGGTACCTGTTTGCAGCCATAGCAGAGACGTGTTTTAAGGAGAAGCGTAAAGTCGCATCTCACTTTCTCCTCCATGTTACTGACAGGTAATGGGACGGTTGCTAGGGACAAGAAATACTACGATTCTCTCGGAATCGATATCCGTCCCTACATGCTGAGCAGTCATATGCAACGTATGGCTGCGACGGAGGGACAGATAACTACTCCAAATTGACTGTGTTAAAAAAAAAATACAATGGTCTTGGAAACGTCCTCGTCTCCAGTGTGAAGCCACCGGTGAAATCAGAATTTGAGTTGTCCCAAGTAAGGTGGAGATTCTCAGTAAAGGCAAGGTGACCTCTGACTAGTGAAATTCAACATGAAAACAGGTTTCATAACTTATACAAAAGAGAGAAAGAGAGCGTTTCTCTTGCTGCCGATTTTATCATCCACTGTCACTCAATGAATGCATGAACCTGACTAGAAGAACTTGGTGAACCTGTTTAACAGCAGGAGTCCATTGAATGTTCTCTGTCTTTCTGCCCCGGATAATAGTTATCTTGTGCGTAATGGGATCCTTTCACCCGCAACATTACAATCACATCACCATTCAAAACAAACACATCAATGGGCAAACTTGTTCTCTCTAACAGTCTCCTTATAAAATACTATCTTTGAAAGGCTTACCATTAACATACGGATGTGATTTAAGCCTAAACCGTTTGCCCACCCTTCCGCCTTTGTGTCCTTTGAGTCCTTTGTATGCTACGTTCTTCCTGCAGAGGAGATATTTGAAACCGAAATGCCTCGTGTATTTCTCAGTGCGATTCAGAGACAGGACCCTAAATGGAGCTATAGCATATTTTGGTGCTCAGGAGGCAGTTGGAAGCTGTCTTGCTGCCTCGACTTGCTTTGATAACGTTTTTTTTTCTTTAATTTTAATTGCCCAAGACCATTATTTTTTGTCTCTGGCTTCCCTTTGTCAGGGGTCTTCATAACTCCCAGGTTTCCGTAGAGCATTTGCAGGGGTCCACAGAAATTGACGAGCTGCCAGTATTACCATCTACCATTCGCCTCACTTGTATGCCACTTTGGGCAAAAGCGTATCCTAAATGTTAAATGTACTTCAGCTCATTTACATGAATCGAAGCCGCAGTCCTCACCCACATATCTAGACTGGCCTTCTCCCTGCTTTGCTGACAGACCAAGCCTCTTGGTCCTTTAGTTGGTCATCCAGAGGTGAGGCTGGAGGTACTTGGAACTCTCACCTCCCTACCCTTACAGGACAGTGGACACTGGGCACTGGAGTCGCAGTAACTCCTGGAGGTACAGCCCAACACAGATAAACATCATATCTCCCAAGCTATCATCAGGAGAGCTGCTCTTCACTCTGATTAAGCAATATGGCTACCTCGGCACGGATCTAATTAAAGGCGCGTACCTTCAAAAACATTCCGCTTCGTTATTTGACGGGAACGGGAAGTGTCTGAGGAATTCCAAGAAGGGACGGGCAGGAATCTCCGGAGCTTGGGGAATTCCAGAGCCGGATGACCTGCACTGCACATGCTAATCCATTCAGCTGTTAGGGTGCAAGACTGGCTCGGAAGTGAGACGATGGGGAAGACATGGGGAGACACAGGGGAAGGACAAAATAACAAAAGGGCAGCCCCCCCCCCCAAAAAGGACGAGGAGATGGGGGGGGGTGATATCAGATACACGATTGCATCGGTCTGGCAGAGATGGAGTGGATTCACAGCCCACACAGATCTTGACTGTGATTTTTACACACATACTCACTGCAGCCCCGACACCGATGTGAGACGCAGTGAGATCACACAACGCATCCTTCACATGGTGGAGGTGGGGATGCAGAAACAACACCTTCCACATACGTCTGTGGTTTAATGTGGCGAGCTTGCTAGAATGCGGACGATGCAGATGGCGAATGGCGCGTTCTTACTACCGTGGCCCGAAATAGACCATGATTGGACGGGATCCTGATGCCTCGTGTTTACAGAGGGGGCCTGTCAATGACCGCGGAACAAACCTGCCGAGTCCCCTTCACCACCCCGTATCCCATCTCTTGCCGTTCGGCAAATTAATTACAATGTGTTAATTAGCCGTGATGCACCTGAGCCTGTGGCAGCCTGGACGGCAGGGCTGAGCAGATCCCGGCACCTTTCATTAAACACGTTACGAGCCGTTCAAACGAGGCAGCCACTGAATAGATCCCGTGTATAACGTGCGTGCACACGGCTCCGCCAACATACACAAGTTAAATCTCTATGGCAGCTTCCTGTTCCTTCTTTAGCCAGGGCTACAAATCAATAACCACACACTTTTCATTCACACGGCAGCTGGCTCCTCCTTTTATCATTTCCCGATGACCATACTAATTCTTACTTTGAGCGTGATCCCTTGCCGGAAGGAGACGGCGCCACAGTCCAGGCGAACTTCGTGTCCCGTCGGCCGAACCGCTTCTGTCCTCACAGCCGATTACTGCCGCATTCCCAATTCCCTTCAACGGATTTCGGAATCGATTCGAAACGTCGGCGTCTGCTTGCGTGGGGCGCTCCCCCCGGGCTCCGACGCGGAGGAGGGCCGTGATGCGGGGCCCTCCGTGTCAGACCTCCTGGAGGGGGCCGAGCAGAATCCAGAGGCAGGCCAGGAATCGATAAGCTGACCATGCATGGCAGGCCGGCCCCTTCACTCCCGCGCCCATCCGGCAGGCGCACGTGGGGCGCTGCTCACTAACAGCGCTGTAGACGGCTTTTGTCTTTGGCAATATGGAGAATCGTTTGGTTATAAGCCTCCGGGTTTAAGCCAGCCAATGGAAGCAGGAGAGAAATCAAAGCGTCCTCTGTGAGCAATCTGCCATGCAGAAGTGAAACACGGCAACTACACTCACACTGATGCTAAGGAAAAGAGCCTCGAGGTCTTTTGACTGACCACCCGTATTTGTGTACCAGGCAGGTCAATTATAGGCCTAGCGTCCTCTGCTAAACCGAGCGAAGTATGAGCAGGATACTTTGTCAAAAGTTAGAACAGAACCTAAGAGACCAGATTTCAGTCAGAAATATGCAGTCGCCATGCTTTGCCTTTGAACGGCAGGGCACCGTAACAGAGATTTGGCTTTGACAATATGGAGAATCATTTAAGTCTGGGTTTAAGTCAGCCAATGTAAGCATGAGAGAAACCTAAGTATTCTCTGTAATATTCACTCCCCGCAGATGCTGACGTCTGTCATGTGACCCAGACTCCCCATGTCTAAGACACACAACAGACATCAGGTTGTCCTAAATGTTAAAAAGGATGGAAAACCCTGAACTGGGGGGCTGGTTTATATGCCGACTCCTCTGGGGGTGGGGGTGAGGGATGGGGGGCGCAGCCAAATAAGGGAAGTTGCTTTGTTGCTCCTCTACTGCCAAGCTTCATGGCTCCTTAAGTCTGGTTTTCCCAGACGGGTGCCGCCTTCATTGCCCCCTTCCCCGGCAGGAGGCTGTCACCCCTGGCCAGGCATGACATGCCCAGGCACTGCCGTCACCGCTTTCCACTGCGCTGCGCTGACCTGTGACCCCCCACATGCCTGGAGGGTAATTACAGGTGCTCGTTCCCAGGTAGGCCCTCTCAGATGGCAGGTAGGCTGCTCACAAAGAGCCATTGTGAACCACTATGGTCCCACTTTCACAAGAGAATATTGCTTTGTGGAGGGTAGGAGCAGTAGCCAAAACATCACATTAGTGTGCCCGACCTTAACTTGACTTCTGTCTGCCCCCCCCCCCCACCTCCCCCCACCACAAAACCTCTTAAAAGCAGCACAAAAACAAAAGTGATCAGCTGACCGTGGACCAGGGGCTCGAGGTCACTCTCCGGCTGATGGTCTGAGCTTGTTCCCTGGGCGGACATTTCCGACAACATTGAGAGCACTATCTGACATGAAGATCAAAGTGCTCCTGCACTTCGCTCCAGCCATGTCTCCAGGAGGAATCCCGCTTGCATTCTGCTACCTCCAGCCGAATCCCACACATATTCCATCATTTTATATTCCGTCTTTTATGTTGACTGTGGTTTGAGTCGGCGCCAAATAGAGTATAAACTGACCGTCTGAGCGTTTTGTTTCTCTTGAGTTTGGATCATGATAGGGCTGCCGACTGTGGTCAGCTGGCCGGCGTGACATTCCCAAATCGAGACAAGTCCGTGCACGTATTTTCACGTATGTGGCAGGCTTTTGGTGTAGCCGAGTTCAGGCTCGCGATGGAAAGATAAAGATTTGCCGTGAGATTTCTTGCGCGAGAGCGATAGTCTGAAAGTGTGAGCGTCACGCCAGATGCGTGAAAGTTGGAAACTCTCGGCATGATCGTGGTTGTTAGCTTCACCGAAACGTCCCTGTTTTTGCCGGGTCCATTCAGCCAAGGACCTCTGCGTTGGGTCATCCGCACATAAGTCCACTTCCCACTAGGGTTTTATGTTACTTTGCATGAAGGCTAAATAAATTACTCTATGAATGTTCTAACCCTCAACACCAGCTCTTCTTTCAAAACATCCTGGCCGTCCGGCTCTATCACCATCAAACCTTCTTCTAAGTCCAAAGTCATGGGTGATTTCACAGTGGAGAAGATGGGATGGAGAGAGAAAGGTCTGATCAAGGCCGTCCCAAACTGGTCTACCAGAGGCCCTGGGTGCAGGTTCTTTTGCTCTCTCAGCATTTAATCACTATTGAAAGACAGTTCTGCTTGCGAGCAAGTCACCTCACTTGGTGTCGGAGCCTTCAGTCAGTCACTAATTAAAATGGACTATATAAAAGCAGCGGAACTCTCGCTGTGGCCACCCAGAGCTGGCTGAGATAATGAATAACTGCTCCGGGCGGCGCGTCTGGCACAGGGGGCCTTGGCTCGCTTTTATAGCGATTCTGCAGAAATGTCTTTCATGAGGACCTGATTTTTGTTTTTGGAAGGGGTTTTGGCATTGAGCAGAAGGAGACAGAGGAGGGTGCCCCCCCCCAACACGCACGCACACACACACACACACACACACACACACACACACACACACACACACAGCTGCTGCAGTCACATCACCTGAAAAAGCAATCAGCATGGCTCACATCCACTCAAGCCACCTGAAATAAAGAGCGACGGGGGCGACCAGGCAGGCCGCCACACCCATTCAGCGCCGGGTCACCTCACCATAGAACATTCCTGATGTCTTTCCAGATGCACGGTATGCCACATCGGCTGATGTTCGTTAAAAACCGAGAACATTAGCATCGGTCCAAGGTGTCAGTCTAGGTTGATATTGCTGGCAAATACTCAGGCTTTAAAGTTAACAGGACTGAAGCTAAAGACATAACCAATAAAATAATGGAGATGCACGGGACGATCATCCATAATGGAAGATGGGGGTTTTCGCCACTTAAAACCTCGCTACAGTTTCCCAAGTCAGTGCTGCAATATAAAAAGTAACATCACTGTGGAGCTCAGAGATAGGCCAGGTATTGGTGTCTGTAACATTAGACGAAAATATATCGGTTACTGTAAAGGCCAATATTTCCATACTGGTGTGCCAGTACTTTTAGGCGAATGAGAACTAGCAGTCCAAAGGCTAATGTGACACCAGAGGTCAGGGTGCAAGGTACCCCCCCATTACGAAGACTCACACTGCAAGGACGTCTGTCTAGATCCCAGTCTCTTCAGCACTTAATAACCAAGCTTTAAAATTAGGATGGAACAGACTGGCATTTAATCATTCCAGCATTCAGTCCCAGTTAAAAACATCACAGGGACCAGACAGAGGAGGATTCATGTGGAGTACATGTAAGAGATGTCTCAATGGCCGTTTCCACACCGGCACCAAGCTTCACTGTGATTGGCTATCCTGGGCTCCCTGACAAAGGTGCCGCGCGAGACGCCTGGTAGGTCACCGCAGGCCAAGGACCAATCGGCTCGTTCCGACCAAGCCGTCCAGCCAATCAGCTCCCTGACAAAAGACAGCCTGTCCTCATCACATATTCGGATATGTCAGGCTGAGTAAGCAGGCTCGCTCTGTCACACTCAATCGCAGGTCACTGCATCCGTGTTGGAGAGCTGAGCTTATGTCCATGCGTATGTTCATGTGCGATGAAAAGTCATTCACACTGAAATTTAGCCACATATGTACCGGCCAGGGTAGGGGAAGGGATGTCAGTCAGTCACGGGGGTCACTAAGCATATTAAAATTACAGGCGAAACCCCCTACCCCCGGAAATTTGTTTGCCACTGATTAGATGCTTAGCCAGTCACTAAAATTACAAGTTGAATCCCCTTTGAAATGTGCTTCGGGTGAAATCTACCAAGGTAAAATATGAAATAAAAACTGTTAGTCATCACCCCCCACCATACAGATTGCGCGCAGAGCCAGGCACCACTGATCAATCTCCATCACGTGTTTGGGATGCTGATTTTAAACCTTGGGCTCCGTAACAAAGCTATGATCTTATGATCTGCCACATGGGCAGCGAGTCGGAGACCTCCCCCGGGACACCCCCGCCCCCCCCTGCTGACGCACGCCCATGTTCAGGGGACACCAGGATCAGTCCATGACGGGGATGGGACAGGGCCAAGGCTGTCACCGATGGGGCCTCAGGCCGTACCATCTGCCACATGGGGGGGGCACTGCACGGGTATTCCCTGTGAGAGCACCACACAGCGATGGCTACAGAAACACCCCCTGCACCCCCATGACGATATAGCCCATATAACGAAGTGCTCTCTCCTTTACAGCCACAGACGTCCCCACAAAGGGGGACAAATCAACAAAGACAGGCTGTTAATAAAGATAATGAAACAAAACATGGGCTTCAGTGGTGACCCCCTCGTTAAAGGGGGGGGGGGGGGGCAGTTATGAGGTGAAAT
>JABFEA020000017.1:15443715-15454907 GCA_019775915.2 Cyphomyrus plagiostoma | reverse complement strand
GAGCATTTAACAAAATCATCCAACGCCCCCCCCCCACAGCTTCTAGAGGGACTCGTCCCTGTTCAAGTTCTGCAGCTCTGAGGTAAATATTTATTTCCCGCACAATTAGAGAATCCGGCAGAGGCGTGCACTGCATTCCAGGAAAAAAATGAAGACAAATTAGCTAAATCTGTATTCAATGTATAAGGTGAAGTACGTGATGTTTAAGGGAAGCGGGACACATTTGGCTGTATCGGCTGGTTACGTGGAGTTCGTCATGTGGGGGTTTCGGTGTATTTACATACTAACAGCCCAGTATTACTGGGGTAAATGCTGTCAGCCCATGACACTCTTTCTCTGCCCCTCAGCAGAAGTTACCCCCACCCTCACGCTGTAACACAGTGAGATAAAGCGGGTAACTGGCCCAGTGTCCCAGGGGACCGTTTGTCCAGGACCCCCCCAGGAGGGTGTTTGACCTCCCCTGCTCTTGGGAGAAAGTGTAAGAGATTAACTTGGGTTTCACGGTATAATCTTGATGCTTGGAGTAACTGACAATGCTGGTCATGTGATCAAGGCCATGTGGGTCAACCCCTGCTCAACCCCTGCTGCGCCTCCTACAGGTCTTCCAGGGCTCCGCACGTTATGTGTTTAAGCAGTGATGACTGTTCTGTCCCCAGGTTCAGGGCCGGTCTATCCTATAGGTGACATAGGTGGGCTCCACCTTCTAAGAATACAGCCAGCACCACAAAATATGTCATGCCAACCAAGATTCCTCATTGTTTAGGACGGTGGGTACTGGGCACATCATAGCCCCGCCCAGACCCATGCCAACCCATCTGGGACTGGGGGCCATCATGGGAATTATGTATGTGCACTGTACCATCAAGCTTGCCATTTGGGCATTTGACAAATGGTTTCGATTGGATCTTAACGGCGGTTTCCCCACACCCCCACAAAGCATGCTAGGTGTCAAGCTCAGCTGGTGATAGCTGCCCTCGCCGCCTGGTTTTTAAAAGAACGAGACAAAACAGGGATCAAATGGCTGCTGAGTAAGGTCACCTGCCCCTCAGTGCACCAATCCAGTGACAGGCTCTCTCCCTCTCCTGCCCTGTGCCACACATAACCAGCCCGGATATGGTTCAGTCCATTTATTTTCACACAGGACACTGCCTGATGCTACAGGTCTCTTGTCAACCCCAACCCCCTGTCATAAACATGCCTCCCCCAGTGAGGGCAAGGACAGGCAAGAAGCTCTGTGCTTTCTAAGCCATTCACAACAAGGGGTGGACATTACCTCACTTCAGCCCCGAGGGCTCGCTAATTACGTTGCATCGCAACCCGAACACATACCGGAAACAGGCTTGTTTTATTTGACACCAATGACATTGGACCTTAGGGCAAGACTCTGCTTAAATTGTAATGGTAATTTGTAAATAATGAAGACTAGGTTCAATTAGAATTCAAATGTGAGCCATTATAGGATCCATAATGATGTATTCAGCCTTGGGGTCAGAACAGCAATATGTCAGGACAATTTGAGAGAGAAATGTACCTCACCCTGCCCCCCCCCGCCCCACCTCCCCATGTCTATTGCTGGCTGGGAGGTAGATTCAGGAAATGGTCTCGATTATATCCACCACTGAAGATGAACCATAAACTACGCACATTAAGCTCATATGATGTGTAAAAGAGCAACACTGCGCTCCCTACCTAGGAGCCCCCCTGCCTTGACAAAGTGAGCAGCTGCAGATTCCTGCAGGGGAACCCCCGAGGGGAACCCCCAAGGGAAACCTCCAAGGGGAACGCCTTGCCAAAGACCTGCGAGTACCGCTACACCCACCCGGAAGACGGCTCTCGCACACGAACACATGCGCGCCTCTCCCACACTGGCTCTTTATCAGTGCGGAAGTTCATTCATCACAGGAGGCCTATGAATTCCCACACTGCCACCTGCTCTGCACCCACCCCGTGGAGCCAGATGTTAGAAGCACTTTGTGTGACTTATTGGTGATTTTTTTTTTTTAGCAAAATGGGAAAAGTCTGCATTGAGAAAATCTATCTGCATGTATATTCTACACCTAACTGTAAGCCTGGTGGAAAAGCTATTCTATTGTGCAACGAAAAAGTCACTTATGTAAAGGAAAAAACTTTATACATCCTGAGGCTACCAAATAAGATGTCACTTCAAGCATTGTCATTTGACTGTTACTGCTGGGGGGTATTATCCTGAATATTGACAAAAAAAAAACACACCATCTACTATGTCCTCAGTGCCTCTGCCAATCACAACCCAAGCCCACTCAGTCACAGGTCAGCCAAGGGTGTCACCAACATCCCCAATAAAGCAATCCGTAATCCGAGCAAGGAAACCCAGGATTTCAGGAGCAAACCATCTCCCTTAGTGTAGGGGTGTCTATAGGGAAGGGATGGCCTTTAAGACAACATCTTATGGAGCTAAACATGCGTGATGCATGTTTAGCAAAATCATGGTGCGGAGTGTACCATTATCATTGTGCAAGCTTACAATTACACACCTCCTGCACGGAAATGCTCGCTGCCAGCTGAGAAGAGAACGTATGACTAGGTACAGCTGGCTCACATTAGACATGTATAATTAAGCTCTCACAGTCATAGCTGAGCTGACTGGTCCCTGTGGGGGTGTCTGGTGGGGGGTCCCGAGGGTTTAACAATGCTTACAAACAAGACAAAACTCTCCTTATCTTATCTTATCCATGTGGAAATAATTCCGGAAATTCTCTAAAATCCATAATCCATAATAATTGAGGAGCAAAACACAGAATGTTAGATGTATTTGCATGTGCTTGTGTGAACGGTTATACATGAAGTTGTTCAGTAATTTAATTCCAGTCTTAGAGATAAAGCAACAAAAATTATTGCGAAGGACTAGCGTCCCATAAACGCTGTATCCCAACCCTGCACCCTGTGCTGACACCCGCCCACCCAATTCTGACCAACATAAGCAGTTAGAAAAAGCATGGATAGATGGAAGGATGGATGGAGATCCATTTAGATCCCGACAAATTCTAAGCTCTCGGCATTGCCTTAAAAATGCCAGCCCTGAGGTATTATAGCCAGGTGGAGATGAAATGGCCGCTCGATGTCATCAGTGCTAAAGCAGCGAGCTGATAAACGGAAAGGAGAAGCTTTCCCACAAGCCCGCGGCAGACCCTGGGGGCAAGCGAGACTGGGTCACCGGACCCGGCCACCGCGGCGCTGATGAGCCACGCTGAGCGGATCTGTCTCCATCCGCAGGGAGATCGATCTCTCCCGCCAACGTTTTCCAGCTCAACTTTAAATGAAGGAGATTCAGCTGTGAAATTAATTTGTATTTCTGTACGTTCTTGTTGGCACATCTATTTATAGTGTATGTCTACAGCAAAATTCTCCTTTTACCCTTAAAATAGCGCAGTGCCACATACAATTACTATCGAATGCTTAAGACTTTTTATTCTGATTATTAGCCACGGCGCAATTCAACAACTGATTCATTTAATTTGATTAAGCAAATGAACTGCAGGAACAAAGCAATCAGGTTGCCACGGTCTTCTTTTGTTTACGCTAAATATACCCATAACATTGACTATACTGAGTAAGCGTTAAAAAGAGGGATGCCCCTAGGTCATTTTAAAAATACTGTAGTCCTCCACTCCGTAGCTGTCCAATTAAGACGCATTAATTACAAGACGTAAAACAGGCTTCAGAGGCCCCGCTATAGGGATCCTCTGAATCTCACTTCGGCTGTTTTTTTCGGAGTATTTTTCTGGACATACCTGTTCACCTGTGGTAGTAACAAAGACCAAACTAATTCGGCTCTCCGCCACCCTGCATTGTGTGCTAAGGCGTCCATGTGGTCAGTAATTCATAACCAATTCCCTGATACACGCTTTCCTACAATTCACTGTATTCCATTTCAGCGAAATTGGAATTAATGGAATGCAATAAAACACGTGTGTAACTTTATCAGCAGATACGACTCAAGTATTTGATTTTTTTTTTTTTTACCTTTGACCATATAGATCCGGGACAAACTGCTATCCTGGGTGGGGCGACGAGCAAGTTGCCTTTGAAATTATGAAAGTTGTTTTCTATGCGATTGATGGCCATGTCCGTGTTATATAAACCATATCATTTTTGTTAGATTTCTCTAGGGTCCCTATAAGAGCGCTGCAGCACGCCAGACGACTTGACCTGGTAATTCATTATGTACGCAGTTAATGGTGCTTATTTGGGAAGAAAGAGTGTTGACGCTGTAATTAATTATGGCAAGCGTAAAATATAATATATTCCGCCCTTTTAAGGAAACCTTGATTGCCGCTTCTCGGACGTGAATGACACATCTCGCCATTTTACGTTATTTTAAGGCATTTGGTAAAACCTGACAGAAAGATCTCACAACATGCTGCTGGAGCAGGAGAAACGGCACGGGAAACATCATTAGAAAGTGTAAATGCCATCTTCCCCTAGGTGCCCGACTGCTTACAGTGTTTGTGTGACAGGCGGGGGCTTTATCGGTGTTCCCGGCAGACCATCTTAACGCAGCCCCAGTCGAGTTAACGTATAATCGCTGACGATCGTCAATCAAGGGTTTCCCAGGACGGCGCGTACAAGTCGGGATCTGCGGTGGTGTCCATGTGGGGGAGGAGGCAAGAAATTAAACACGTCTCTGACCAAAAGGAAGCACAGAAATGCAGGGAGCCACGCAGGCTGATAGTGCCAGCTGCCTGTGGATCAGCTCCTCCCCCTGTTTGTCCCGCTTCTTCATTCCTGCGGAAGCCAGCAGAACTTTCTGACAGCTGAACCAGGGAATCTGCTGCTGAGTAAAGCAGACTTATTTGTAAAGTCCCGTTTGAAAGCAGATTATTTGCCACGGATGCACTAGAAAGCTCACTAAAGGATGCACACCTGCTGCCTCCCTGTAGGGGGCGCCCTGCAGCCCCATCTCATACCGGCACTCTGCCCAAAACACACCGCCCACCTCACCCCTAAAACAGGACGAAATCCTCCCACCACCGCCCACTTTTCAAACAAAATGGCCATTTACACCACTTAGAGAAAGACTCAACCAACAAGTGAGCCGGGCTGCTTTTCCTACGCCCTCGCAGTCCCTCCGCACCCCCCACCCAGCGATGGTACCCACTTTCGGCCGTGGGAGATGAAAAACCGCTCCATATTAAGGGAGCTCAATCAGAACACACATCGTCATAACTCGCCAATGCACTGAAACACATGGCCATAGCATATACAGATATGTTTAAATGAAAAATATTTAACCACTTAAAATCCACCAAAGCACACAGGTTTACACGAAGGCAGTTTGTATACCGAGAAACAAGCACACGCATAGTCACTCAGTTATACTAACAAAGCCATGTATCCCACAACACACGCACAGCCACACGGAAGAGCTATAAATGGACATTTGTTGTGGCTCCCCAGGGTACCGTAAGTACCCTTGAGCAGAGACTATTAGAAACATGCGATCCTCGATCACAGTCCGACGGCTCTCCGCATCACCGCCTGCCTCCAACGCCGTCAAGTCTCCGCTACTTTTACACAAGAGAGCTGTAAGCAGGGTAAGCATAATCCTGACCCGGTACACGTCTGCTAAAACGTTTTTAAATCGGCATAATAATAATAATACCTAAACAATTTCCGTACATTAAAAGCGATACAGTGCAATCTAACTTTTAAATAGGCCTACAGAAAGTAGGTCGGGAAGGCCATAAAGAGTTGTTTAAATTGTGTATTCCGATAAAATAATGCAATTTAGAGATTATTTTGAGGCAGAGCAAAACCTCTCCAGGTCCTGTTCAACTCGCATTCAGACGAAGCTTAATAAACACCTTCATGTAAGCCACTTTAAAATCTTGCTATACGCACACTCGAAATCTTTGAAAAGAATGGCGGAACTATAATTTCAGGGAATAATGAGCCCGATCATTGATATGGACGGTAGAGAAGCCCGAAGTGTCCGGCTGGGGAGGGGGGTATCCCCGCGGAAACCCATTGGGCCGCCCCTTAGAAGCAGCGGCTCGGCGTCGCCGATGTCGCCAGGAACCTGTTTCCTGTTAAGCAAACGCTTATTTGTGATATTCTGCAAAACTTATCCATAGGCTGTATGCTGCATGCCTTCTCAAAACTTAGTTCTGTGCGGGAAGGAACAGCTCAGGCAATAATAATAACAGGGATTCTTAAAGCACCAATGACCAAAATGATGAAACAAAGTTCCACTTGGGATATGTTTGTAGGAATAAAAATAATTATTTTCCATTGCGCAGGGGCAGCTTTTAGAGCTGAAGTATCCATCACGAAGCTAGAGGGCAGAGAAACCAGTTTGACACAATGGCTTTTTAAAAAGCCAGTAGGTGAACAAAGGGCAGGTGCTGATTCTGTACCTTTTTACCCATAGCCTCTTCTCATCTACGGCAATTGGCAGCAATGATCAGAGACACCAGCAATTTTCATTAAAATGCATTGAGATTTATATTGTATACAGCTGTCAGTTGGCTCTAATACTGTACATGTGTACCAGACCAGCACTTTGTGCGTGTGGGCAGCGGTCCGAGGACAACACAGAAGTTGGCGTCTTTGTCGCTGACCAGTATTGCCAATGGACAGGACAAGCGGCGACAATAACTAAAGTCAGTTTGCCGTGATTGAAATGGACAGAAATCGCACTTACGCTGCTGTTCTCGCCGGTCCAGTGAACCATCGCCTGGTTGTGAGTGGCGTCCCCCTTCAGCACGAAGGAGCTGCTCAGAAGGGACACTTTCTCCTGGGATGCTACTCTCCTGAAGCGTGCGGCTCCCGCTGCGCCCGGCTCTCCGCCGCTATCGGCGAAGCTCCGCGCAAACACTCCGCCGCCGCTCCAGTCAAGCGTCCCCTCTCCGCCGCTCCGGTGCAGAGCACCGCTGTCACCGTCTACGTGCCCCGGCAATGACACCCAGTGAACGGCCAGAAGCAGGGACAGGTACAGGTGCGGGGAAGAGCTTCCTTTCGTACAAAAATTCGGCCCGCTTTTCGCCATGGAAGCAGCTCGGTCTATCTGATACTGACAGCACAGTGCGATGCGAGAGGAAGATAGATGGATCTACTGTAACCGGAGAAGAAGGGAGGGATTGCGATGAGAAGGAGGGTATACACTGGGAACAACGTGGCCGTGTCAGTGCGCCGGGCCGCCGGGCGCGGAGAGAGCGGCGATGCTGCCATCTAGCGGTCATTGTCCTCGGGAGCCGAGAGGCCGACGCGGTGACAGTGATTAACGGGACGATGCATCCAAGCGACAGAAACGACAATAGAGAAGCCAGCATTTCATCCCAGAGGTAGATTAAGTAGCTGGCAAGAACACATGCATTGTTATTGTTTTAAGAGCAGAATATTACAACATGTCCATTCAGTGTCTTGAGAGTAACCGGAAAATACATATGGTTTTATATCTATATTCACATTAAATTAGAATAATAGAAGAAACAGCTAACAGTGTTATTTTTGATGGTTTACAAGTTTGTGTATATAGCGCCAAGTCGCTGATTTTTATGCACTGCAGCTGTGATGATAAGATTTCGGATGATAAGATGATAAGAGATGCAGACTTATTGGGGAATTTACCTTACGTCATTTGTAAAGAAGCTCCATGAATTGTTACTTTCTTTTAAAACATTTGTAATGAATTTATGTTGTTGTGCCGTTGTGGCCTTGGCGATCATTAAAAAAAACAGCAATGTTTCTACTTTTTGTCATCCTGCCAAAAGTGAGTAGCTGCTCCATGCAGTATATGGAACTATATAACAGGATTTGCGGTGTTGTGGAAAAAGGGCAGGGGGTCAACGATCAAATTAATCCTATAGCTCATTACCGTAAGTGCCCCCTGAAGACCCAATTACCACGCAAAAATGGAGCGCGAGGCAGGCGACCAAAACCCCACCTGCCACACAAAGCACGGAGGATTGCGTTTTTGTATCAATTGAGGCCCGACCGATAAGGTGACGCTTTATATCTCACGAGTAGACGGTGGGAACTCTCTTTGGTCTGGCCCTATGTTTGATTGATTTGTCATTGTTTATGGATGGCTTATTTTTTATGTTATAAGGGGCTATACGTGAGCAGCTGCAGCATGAATCTTTGATGGGTACAACACGGGGGGCGGGTGAGACAGGCAAGGAGGTGGGGGAGCGCTCCGTCAGCCTCCAGAGCTCACTTCTTTCAGCTGCGCTCTCACCAACACTTGATTTTACCCCTGAGCGCAGTTATACAGTCCTCCTCATACACGTTCGCGGAATAGACCGAGTCGTACTTTTGGGAACGCGGTTCTCGCTCATTGCCCTTCGACGTTTGCTGTCATATTTCTGTTCTTATTACAGATCATAGAAGAAAGCATGTACTCTGAGTATGTATACTGCATCAAGGGAGGTGAGCCACGGATACCTAGATAAATACAGAGAGTGATACCGGTTTTATAGTGACAGGAGTAACGATGTAGGCGCTAAAGTCGCTCCGTCAGCACCCTGCCGGTGGATTGTTCCATTACTCCTAAGCAGTATCCCAATCGAGGCTGACGTTTCCTTAGTTTGATCTGACATACTCTGAGATGCCGCAGTGATCATACTGAAATTAATCATGCCCAGCCAGATTCAGTTCTCTACCGATAATCTGACAGGCAGTCCACAGCAAATAAATCCGTCATGTGCCATAAATAAAATGCAGATGCAAATGACTTTGACAGTCCTTAATAGCTCACTGCGTCACTCACAGATAGCTACTTCGGTTCAGTGCAAAAGAAGTGGTGAAAGAGGAACGCTCAGTGGTGTCTCTAGGAACACTAGATGTTTCACTGAATCGACAACAGGCAGGAGTCTCGTGCTTGCAAACCTTTAGTGGGTTTCCTTACCTAATCCCGGTTGCTCTGGGTGGGGTTTACTATTGGGCACGAAGAGCCAATTAAGCTCTGTGTACTCCAAGACAGAGACAACTGCATAACAGCAGGAAAGCATATTATAAATGATCAAAGTGATGGGACCAAAGAAACAGGTTAACGGTGTGGGAAGATTTGAAATTCCGATAAAGACGAGAGAGAGACACGTGTCCTTCTTGAAGGCGCAGTGACTGAACGCTGATGGCTTCTGGAGACAGAAGTGCCAGCTGCCTTTCTCCAAGGACGTCACTCTCTTTCACTCTGTTCAGAAACACACCTTTGTTTATGCTTTCTACTGCTGATAGGACCCAGGATCCGTGCTTTGGGATTCGCTCCTTCGTTTTGTGCCAGTACACCGAGGGGATACAGCTTGTATGATTGGTGTGAGTGACCTCTTCTGGCAGGACAGTGATAACACAGCCTGAACCTTGATTTCTCCCGTGGTCACGCTCAGCGTTTCGTCCCACAGTCTATAAGCATGCGTTGTCTCTAAATCGCCTGTGGTTGTATATGCGTGATTTGTAACGGACTGTTATTCTTCCTGTGGCACGTGCCTATTGCTTGCTGGGTGTGGCTTCCTGCTCTCTGTGAACCTGGATGAGAGATGGATGATCAGTATTTTGTTCAGGTATCTGCAACAGCTGTGGTGTTCTGGTGCTCATTTCAACGCCATACCCATCATGCACTGCAGTAATTAGCAGGTAGAAGGGGCAGCTGCCCCAGGACCCCCCAGCAAATCTCACATACATACTAAACATTTCTGAGAATTAAGGCACTGGTATTATGCATTTTATAGCAATTTGTGGAACGCTACTTTTATATCGTG
The DNA here is from genome assembly GCA_019775915.2 of Cyphomyrus plagiostoma. NCBI lineage: Eukaryota > Metazoa > Chordata > Actinopteri > Osteoglossiformes > Mormyridae > Cyphomyrus > Cyphomyrus plagiostoma. Next base: position 15,445,170 of record JABFEA020000017.1, on the reverse strand, counting down.
CATTATGGTGGGAGGTCACAACATAAAAACATCTGGCACAATATTTAAAACAATATTGAAATGTATTTTGTGTGTTTTGGTAGTCAAACTACGGTGTTGGGGCATTTTTTGTTATTTGGCAAAAAAGGTATATTTGAGGAATTTGCCAATTACTGCAGTGCATGATGGGTACTGTATTTGGAGGCTACTTTAATTTCATCACCTGCACCTACTGCAGCTGATGTAAGCAGGCTCTAGGTGTGAATTTGGAAAAGGGCGGGGGGGGGGGAAGCATGGTCCAATTTTGCCCCAGGGCCCAGTGTACAGTTGTCTGCCACTGAGGTCAGTAATGGGTTCCTCTCTGTGAACCAGACACTTCTCACCACCGCTGCACTCAAGTGGCCCTAACAGTGATCGGCCCACTTTGTTTTTTCATTGATTAATATTTTGTCAAGCTTTCTTGTTATCTGGAGATATCTTGAGTAGTTTGATCAACTCGATCATGCGGCCAGTACAATAGCTGAAATGGCGCAGTCCTGAGGGCCACTGGTGCCAGCTACAGGACTTGGGTCAGTGAGAGAGCTCCAGTGCTCAGTGCTCAGTGCCAAGCCAATTAAAAAGCAGAATAGGAACAAAGGCGTCGGGAGAGGTGGATGTGAATGTGACAGCCGACTGACAGCACAGCAGGCCTCCTGTAAGGTCCGTCTCATCTTCCCTTTGACACGTAGACATTTATTACCAAAGGTAGCGTTTCGTTAATAATGAACGCGTGTCTCGCCCAAAAATCTGTCAGATCTGACAGACAGGCATTAAAAAAATTCCAAGCTGTTTAACAAACTTTATTTCAGCTTGCGGCGTCAGCCGGCTGACTTGCAAATGGCCTGTAATTACCTTCACGAATCACAGTTAACAACGACAGAGAGGCTGAGCACATGTCCTCTGGGAGGTGGGACCCTAATGACTGTTTATGGAACAGCTGCTTTGACCCAGATAGACACCCGCAAATACTGTGACAGTTCCAGACAAGGTGGCTGGGGCACTCTTACAGCAACGGGGATAAAAATCATCTCTACAGGAGAAATTATGCTGAAACGAAAGGAGAGAGATACACAGACAGGGCAGGAAAGAGAGAGAGAGAGAGATGCACAGACAGGCCAGGAAAGAGAGAGAGAGATGCACAGACAGGCCAGGAAAGAGAGAGAGAGAGATGCACAGACAGGCCAGGAAAGAGAGAGAGAGAGAGATGCACAGACAGGCCAGGAAAGAGAGAGAGAATTACACAGACAGGCCAGGAAAGAGAGAGAGAGAGAGATACACAGACAGGCCAGGAAAGAGAGAGAGAGAGAGTGATACACAGACAGGCCAGGAAAGAGAGAGTGATACACAGACAGGGCAGGAAAGAGAGAGTGATACACAGACAGGCCAGGAAAGAGAGAGTGATACACAGACAGGGCAGGAAAGAGAGAGAGATACACA
>JABFEA020000017.1:15401967-15412747 GCA_019775915.2 Cyphomyrus plagiostoma | reverse complement strand
GGAAACCCCACGACGACACGGGGAGAACATGCAAACTCCACACACATGAGACTAGAACCCAGGTCCCAGAGGTGTGAGGCAACATTGCTAACCACTGCACCACCATGCCGCCCCCTGAACTAAATTTAACAGTCAAATTTCCATCCCATGTTGTAATGGCATAGAAAAAAAGCGATTTAATGGCTGCTCTGTGAAATAACGACTCAATATTTTTGTCCGCTCCATTGAGTATGAACCTTCGCAAGAATTGCAGGTGTTGACTAACTATTGAACAGAGGTACCCCACATGGTAAGAACAAACACACAGACATACATGTAAACTGTCACACACTAACCCCCAGCCACACACACCCGTCTTCAGATCTATGTGGGGTAAAGTAGCACAAGACTTCGCTATGCTCAAATATCAAAAAGACTCAGATGTTTCCTGTGTGGGCTGCACAGTCACTTCCTACCCCCAGGATGGGGGTTTGAATCTCACTGCACTCTGCCTGTTCTCACTGTGTCTTGTAGGGCTTCACCCATAATTTCTCCCCACAGCTTCAGCTTCCCAAGGAGTGCAGTGTAGTCAATTTTCTTGAGGCCACTGATTGTGTCCTGCCTGATTTGTTTCAAATATTGTGAGTCTTTGAGGTCTGTGATGTACCAACGGCCAAAGCTTTTGATGGGCATCTCCATGATTGTTGGAAATGGCTTGTGACCTCTCGTTGGTGAGCCAACCTGTGACAATGGAGATGCTGCAGAATTTGCTGGGTTTGATCTCCGTTTGCGCCCATCCAATGTTTTTCTGAAGTTTACCCAGCAGGAGTTTGGTGCATGCTTTTCTTGCTGTGATTGTTGTCATGTCATCCATCTACGCCCCGATTGAAGGAAGACACAGCCCATTTTCCAAATATTCCCCACCAACCCACTGTGACATTTCAATAATGACCTCCTTTTGCCATGGTGACGTCCAGGGGAGAGATGGTGCAGCCCGCCCGAATAGTAGAGGCTGCTGCCAGGCGGTGGTACTGTAGGTCCAGGAAGTAGGCTTTGACTAGTTTTGTTATTCCCTCTGGGACATGGAAGAAGTTGAAAGTTGCCCACAGTACTGTATCTCATGTATCTCAGTAATGTTTTGGCCACTGTGTAAGTGTGTATATAGAGAGGAAAAATACATGCAACACTTTATAGGACAAATAAAAGGGGTGGTACTGTATATGACTTTTTTCCACCAAAGTCTTTATGACTAGAGCAGAAGGAGTTCTGAGAATCAGGTCAGAGATGACAGAGGGGTAGCTTGGGACGACCACAAAGTGGGAAACTCTTACAGCACTAAACATACATATGTTCCTAAATACAGATATACATAATCACATATATCAATATTCATATAAATTTTTAAGTAGAAACAGTTGTTCTGCTATTGTTAATTGTATAGTAACTGGCTATTTTTGAAGCCTGTGATGGTATCCTGCATGAGATATGTTTTGCTATGTGAAAATAAACATCAGGGCCAAACATATGCAATGAAGGAACAACTGTTCTTCACTCTGAAGCAAAAAGATATTTATGGATTTTAACAAGAAATCGATGGTCAGGATATTATACAAAAATAAGCAAATAAGTGACTAAGGATAGGAAAGCTTTTCTCAGTTGTCATTCTAGAAAGAGCCTTGTTATCTAAGGTGTTGAATTCTCCTGACACTTGTTACTTTCACATGGTGGTCACCCTTGGATGAGGGGGCTTTAGGCCTTACACATATTTTATTTCTACCAACATTATCTGTTGTTTCAAAAAACAAAAACAGATTGGTAGATAATACATACATTTATGGTGTTTTTTCATTTCCTATGGCCCTATGGTGTAGTGCCTCTCAAACCAGTCCCCAGGTTACTGTCTGGCTAGCTCAGTCGGTAGAGCATGATACCCTTAATCTCAGGGTCATGGGTTCGAGCCCCACAATAGACGGCATTGGTTCGAGCCCCACAATGGACGGCATTGTTTTAGGGGGCAGCGTGTGGCTCAGTGGGCTAAGCCTGTGTGCCTGTAATCATGAGATCACAGGTTCAAACCCAGCCTCAGCACGTCTGTGGGTCCTTGAGCAAGGTCCTTAACCCCTAGCTCCCTGGGCGCTGCTACAGGTGGCTGCCCTTCGCAGGCAACTTGATCTGCAAAGACCAAGTTGAGGGAGGTGTAAAAATAATTTCCCCACAGGGACAATAAAGGATTGATCATTATTATTATTATTAAACCCATCCTCAGCATGTCCATGGGTCCTTGAGCAAGGCCCTTAACCCCCAGCTCCCTGGGTGCCGCTACAAGTGGCTGCCCTTCATGGACAGCTTACTCCACAAAGAGAGCAAGTTGAGGGAGCCGTTCAGGGGAATCAAGAGAGAGGACTAGTTTGAGAAACACTGTCATAGTGTATATCACAGGCTGAACACTATCTTCCATATGCTAAAATATCTGACCTACTGCTTTCAGGTTGATACCAAGAATGACCAGGAGAGTGGGCCCTTGCTTTCTTCGATATACTATATGTAGGCCTCAGTCCATTCATCTTCCAACTGTTTTTTTTCTGGCCAGGGTGGTGGGGATGCTTTGGTTAGTTCAAATTCATCAACTAATAATTAATAAAGTACAGAAAATGTTCTAAATGCAAATCACAAGTATACAACACAGGCTATAGTCCCTCTGTTCTTCTTTTCTATGTACAGAGTAAGAGAGTCAAACACTGTAATCTTTACAACTCTATTCGTGAACATAATCTCATTAATCCTGTGTAGTTATAACACAGACAAAACCAGTTTTAGTCAAAGAGTATGTTTTACTGAAACAAAAACCTCAAGCTGAAACTGTAAATTGCTATGGTAATAAAACTATGGACTATGGAAATGTAAATAAGCACTAGAATATATAATACATGTTTAAAAAACGCATTTCAATTAGTGGGACTCAGCAGTCTTAACTTAACTGGTGCAGGGCAGCAATGGCAGCTATATAATGACCCCCTGTCCATATGTTACTTGTAACATATTATGCACACAGTAATGTATGTGTGATGGACAGCTGCAATAGAGATATGCCCAAAATTATTGTTTTAATGAGTTTGTATATTTTGCTAGTTTGAATATGCTAAGCCATTTTTTCTGGTTGACAAAATAGTGTTCATCCCTAATTAAGATTATTCAACTAGTGTTTTGTCGACTACAGAAACAAGCTAGATACCTCATGTTCATACACAAAGGAACACCTAAAGAGTACACTATTTCATTTACTTTTCTCACCTCTACAGGAAACTATATGTCACAGTGGGGTACCGTATCTGATTTCCTTCACTGCAAGGGCAACCATCAGAGATATTTGTCTCTTCATCAGGAACTTCATCTCATTCCCTCTACTAAAAGGGCACTCATTAATACACTACATCACAGTCCCTCCACTAAAAGGGCAGTCATTAATACACTACATCGCATTACTTCCACTAGAAAGGTACTCATTACGACATTACATCACATTCCCTCCACTAGAAGGACACTCATTAATACACTACATTATATTCCCTCCACTACAAGGGCACTAATTAATACACTACGTCACATTCCCTCCACTAGAAAAGCACTCACTAATACACTACATCACATTCTCTCCACTAGAAGGGCACTCATTAATACACTACATCACAGTCCCTCCACTAAAAGGGTACTCATTAATGCACTACATCATATTCCCGTCACTAGAAGGGCACTCATTAATACACTACATCACATTCCCTCCACTAGAAGGGAACTCATTAATACACTAGATCACATTCTCTCCACTAGAAGGGCACTCATTAATACACTAGATCACATTCTCTCCACTAGAAGGACACTCATTAATACACTACATCACATTCCCTCCACAAGAAAGGACATTCATTTATACACTATATGACATTGAAGGAGCATCACACAAATGGAGGATTTTTTTCATATATTTTTATCCAGTCATGTGGGCACTGGGTTCGGGGGGTGTTAGGATAGCTGAATACACAGGATAGCTTCTCCTTTGGTATATGAAGACATTTGATCAGTCACTATTACTCTGACTTGGATCCCTCAGAAGAGTATTAAGACGTGACTTGAACCAGAATTAGGGGGAAGTAAAGTCATTTGGACTCTGCTAAGTGGCTTAGTTAGAAGGTTACTTACCATACACCCAGCCAGGTGGGTCTACATGGTTTGACAAAAATCCAACAGCAAACATGAATTGTACCCAATGTAAATACCTTATAGGTTATGCTCAAAATGCATGTGATGTCAGTCCCAGCAAATTCTGCTCCTCCGTCTTATATGTGGTCAGTCTATTTCAGGCACATTAAGTTCTAAATGTTATTTCTTTTCTTATCTAGGGGCTCCTCTTTTCTTATATTCTTGCTTCAGCTCTGCTGGTCCCATCAGATCTCTTCCTTCTTCCTCCTAATGACAGTGCTACAGTCCTCTGGCTCAAAGCAAATCTGCAGCATCTTTATCAGGACTTTGTCAGCATCTTAGATTTTAATGATTCATAATGATTATGGACCTAATTGTAAGATATGAATACAGTTCTGACTAGTTCCTCGGTGTAATTTTTTTATGTATGTATTCAGAGTGGCTGTATATATTTTGTATGTAAATATTTTTGTTCTTCGTGTCTATCCAGATGCCAGTAGTCAATAAACTGTTGTTTTATATACTTTCCTGAAAGACTGAGGAAGGACCTGATAGATAGATATGAAGTGACCAGAGGGCAATGCAGTAAACCTGGAATTATGTAAACATTGACTCTTTTCATTTATTGTTTTGAACTGTTACTGTTGTCATGCCCTGCTTGTCCAATCCGCCCGTGTGCCACACCCCCTCGTTAACCTCGTGTGGAATCCCGGTGTCACCAGCTGTTGCTTGTTATTTCCAATTGATTCTGTGTATTTCAGTCCGCGTTCCAGTCTGTTTCTCTAGTCCTGTCATTAATGTCCTTTCGTCGTCGCTGCCAGTGTTTCCCGTGTGTGCTGTGTTCTCCCCAATAAAGCCCGAGTATCCCTGGTACCTGCCGCGTCTCCTGACGCGTCCCTTCTCGTCGTGCTTGCAGCAAGTCATGACACTGCTTTGTGGTTCAAGGTTTGCTGCCTGCAGAATGTCTATAATAGAACTGACATTTAATTCAGGATAACATGTAGGATTCTAACAAGTGACAAGCAGACCCATGTAATTGCCTTTTTCATTTTCAGACTTTACACCAAAGACGGCAAAGAAGTGTGTGTCGATCCAAGTGATAATTGGGTTCAGGTGATCAAGGAGAAGCTGGACCAAGGCTTCTTTCAGTAGCGCCTTCTTTCTGCTTGGCAAAATATTAAGTACAATTGTATTAAATCACATTTCAGCCACTTTTTTACTCTCACGTGACATTATTTCCTGCCATCTTTCAATAAAAATTTTGCTGCATTTTATACTTCAGCATTTTTACATTTTTCATTTTTTAAAAAAGTATTTTAATTTTCCCATAACTTTACTTCGTGACATCTTCCAAATCGTATACACTTGAACTGCATTTCATAGTTTAATGTCTAAAGTTTAATTTCGCTAGTGGATGTATTTGAATTCCACAAATGTATGCATGTAACTATATAAAGACAGTTTAAAGGTTATGGTGGCTGACTCAGGTTTTTATTTTAATAATTTTATCAAATTTCTTCTGGGTTGTGAGTGTCTAAAAATGAGAGAAACATACAGTGTAATGTAATAATGTAACTATGTATGAAAGCATAGAAAAACAGACATATACGTTTTGTCAGAAAACTCAATTGTGAAGTCAAATGAACTAATTAATTAATTAATTAATTAATTAACCCTAATTCAACCCCGGTCAGCGCACCCATGCTAACCATGGTCAGAGCACCCATGCTTACCCCGGTTAGAGCGCCCATACTAAACCTGGTCAGAGCGCCCATGCTAAGCCTGGTCAGAGCGCCCATGCTAACCATGGTTAGAGCACCCATGCTAATCCAGATTAGAGCACCCATGCTAACCCCAATCAGAGCGCCCATGCTAATCCCAAATAGAGCACCCATGCTAACCCTAATCAGAGCGCCCACGCTAACACTAGTTGGAACACCCATGCTAACCCCAATCAGAGCGCCCATGCTAACCCTGGTTAGAGCACCCATGGTAACCCCAGTTAGAGCACCCATGCTAATCCCGATTAGAGCACCCATGCTAACCCTAATCAGAGCACCCATGCTAACTCCAATCAGAGTGCCCATGCTAACACCAGTTAGAGCACTCATGATAACCCCGATCAGAGTGCCCATGCTAACACCAGTTAGAGCACTCATGATAACCCCAATCAGAGTACCCATGCTAACACCAGTTAGAGCACCCATGCTAACCCTAATCAGAGCACCCATGCTAACCCCAATCAGAGTGCCCATGCTAACACCAGTTAGAGCACCCATGCTAACCCTAATCAGAGCACCCATGCTAACCCCAATCAGAGTGCCCATGCTAACCTTTAAACCTTTAAAAATTCACATTTAAAAGCGATACATCCATCTGTCTTAGCCGACATGAACTTCTGTGTCAAGAAAGTACTAACCACCAAAGCCATCAAGATGTTTCCAAACTAGAAGCCATGGTTGGACAGCAAAGTATGGTCACTCATCAAGCTATTAAGGCCAGAGACATATCAGCCTACAGAAGTGCCCACAGAGGAAAGGTATTAAAATCATTACAGACTATAAGTACAGTACCCCACAGATCAGCACCTCTGGCACCCTGAACCTGTTTTTCACCTGCTTGACCAATACAAAAGTACAGTTGTATAGGGCTGCCGCAATTAGTTGACACAGTCGATTATGTTGATGTTGAAAATGCGTCAACATCAATATTTTAAATGGACACATCATTTTAAAAATTATTTAAATAAAATTTATATAATGCTTTAATTCATTATAACAGATGTTTTTCTTTAATGTCACTACATAATTATGGGAGTAGTTCAAATTATAACAAAACACAATGGTGGTCTTACACTGTGCAGTGTCATACCATACCACAGAGGCACTAGTGCGATGCACGAGCACCTGAAGAGGAAATGCACAGGAGCTATTCTGGATGATAGACCGCCAGAATAGGCGAAACCACCATAAGTTCTGTCTATTCATGTTTAATAAATTAGCATTAGAACAGAGAGCTTTTTAAGATCTTTTTGTCCATGTAGCTGCTAAATAAACTCAATAAAGCCATGAAGTTGTCTGCCTGCTACATTAGAATCTTCATTGAATAAGTGTTTGTGAAAATGTTATGGCTAAAATCTGGGCTTATTCTACGTTGGTTGACGGTGCCAGTGTGTGCATTTTGTGCACGTTGGACTTGTTGGAACTGTGTTGTCATTGTAAACTAGAACTGAAATGAAAACTGACACTAAATTATTTTGTGAACTGAAATAAATTGAACTATATATAAAAAAAAAACACACATTTATTTATGGCACATTTTCTACTTCTTATGGCCCCACAGTGTATGTAAAATGTTGAGTAGTATCTTTCACATGCCAAAAAAAGAGCTTTTGGGTTTTACCAGAAGAGGGGGCCCTTGCTTTTCTTGCATGTACCATATGTACGCCTAAATCCATTCATCTTCCAAATGCTTTCCTGGCCAGGGTCATGAGGAAGTTTTGGTTAGTTCAAATTCATCAGCTAACTAACAATTTTCTACTAGGTACACTAGGTCAACACTGTGATCTTTTAAACTGTTGTCTTTCATGATAATAATCTGATTCATTTTGTGTAGCTGTTTCTGTCACCCCAGGGCAAGAAGGGAGACAGAGATCCAGGTATGCAAGGGACAATGAACTTTAATGGGGGCAAACCCACACAAAGAGAGAGATGGTAAGATTCTTGCAGTGGGGGAGCGAGGTCGTCGCTGCCGTGTCGCCACGGGCGAACGCCGGGAGAGTGAGCGTGGTCCGCGGACGTGGCAACTGAAGTCGTGGTGTCCTAGGGGCACGCTGGAGACGTGGTCGAGGAAGGCAGGCAGAGGTCGTAACCGGGATGATCCGTCCGACAGAGAAAGACGAGACGGGAATACAAAGGGGAAGGGAGACGAGGGAAGCCGGGCTCAGCAGGACGGAAGGGTCAAGGATGGGAACGGGTCTGAGGAAGGAAGCGAAACGGGTCAGGTTAACACAGGAGGAGAACAGGCAGGATATGGGAAGCAGGGCTGACAGAAGACAGGCAAAACTCTCAGCAAGGCTCCGATACATGGGCTCAATGCTTCGCAGTGTTCTCACTGATTGGCTGGTGAAGAGCTCCACCTGTCTGGTCCCGCCCCTCTGGGCGTGACAGTTTTATTCAAAGAATATATTTTAATGAAACAAAAAGCTCATGATCAAAGGGCAACATAAGTTGCAACGGTAATAAAACAAAGTATGAAAATGTAAAGTAATACTAAAAGGTATAGTATGTGTTTAAAAGACAGCATTTCAATTAATGTGTAGTTGCAGCCGTATATTAAGTTACGACATATCCATAGTAAATGATACACACTGTTCGACAGATGCCTGAATGGGAGGATGGGTAGCACTGTATAATGACTCATTTCCATATCTAATTTGTAATACGGTATGCATATAATAATGTATATTTGATGGACAGTTACAATATCGAGATATGTCTAAATTGACTTATGGTCCCAGGTCCAAATGCCAACACAAGTGAACACATGGCTGTAATTATTTTAGTTATTCCATTACTAATTATTTTAGTATATGAATATGACGATCCTGATTATATGATGACTCCACCCACAATCGTGGCCAAAAGTTTTGAGAATGACACAAATATTTTGCAAAGTTTGATGTTTCAGTGTTTATAGATCTTTTTGTCAGATATTTCTATAGTATACTGAAGAATAATTACAACCCAAAGTGTCAAAGGCTTTTATTGACAATTACATTAAGTTTATGCAAAGGGTCAATATTTTGCAGTGTCGGCCCTTCTAGACCTCTGCAATTCGCCTTGACATACTGTCAATCAACTTCTGGGCCAAATCCTGACTAATGGCAGCCCATTTTTGTGTAATTAATGTTTGGAGTTCGTCAGAATTTGTGGGTTTTTATTTGTCCACCTGCCCCTAGAGGATTGACCACAAGATCTCAATGGGATTAAGGTCTGGGGTGTTTCCTGGCCATGGACTCAAAATGTAGATGTTTTGTTCCCCGAGCCACTTAGTCATCACTTTTGCCTCATGGCATGGTGCTCCATCATGCTGGGAAAGACATCACCACACTATTCTTGGATGGTTGGGAGAAATTGCTCTCGGAGGATGTTTTGGTACCATTCTTTATGCTTGGCTGTGATCTTAGGTAAAATTGTGGGTGAGCCCAGTCCCTTGGCTGAGAAGCAACCCCACACCTGAATTGTCTCAGGATGCTTTACTGTTGGCTTGACACAGACTGATGGCAGCACTCACCTTTTCTTCTCTGGACAGTCTTCGTTTTGGATGCCCCAAAAAATCAGAAAGGGCATTCAGGTCAGGTCAGGTTAGCAGCATGTGCTGACACAGCGCCTCGTCGCACCCACTATACGATGAAACTCCTTGGGATCCCGGCCAGCGATCCCCAAGGCCTCCCTACCCCCAGCTGACTCTCCATCCATGCAATTTAAAAATGAAATTGGGTGGTTCACTATTGATTGGAGGATCAGAGAACCGTGGACCCAGAGATGTCCAACATCCTAGCTAGAGGGTCAGTTTTAGACAACTCCTCAAAGTAGCCGGCCCAGCGGGTCACAACTGCTATGTCATCCATAAGGACCGTTCCATCACCTGCAAGTCTCTGAGGAACAGATTCAGATGTATGTAATGCTTCGATTCCTCTGTAAGCAGGACGTGGATCACTAGACCACAAATGATGTGTCACCTGCTCACAGATACATCTAACAAGTGCCTCCTTATCTGCTCTCAGAGCCGTGCTTCTCAGTTCCTGGTACAGACTGGATTTGCCACCAAGTTGTGCTCTGCAACTTCTCTCGATAATATCCAGGGTGCCCTGTGAGATGAAACACCTCATTCTGGGAGCACTGGCACCTCCAACACAACCCCTGTCAACCTTCAGGGTCTTATCACAGGACGGGGATTTTATCAGAGAAAATGACTTTACCCCAGTCTTCAGCAGTCCAATCCCTATACCTTTTGCAGAATATCAGTCTGTCCCTGTTTTTCTTGGAGAGAAGAGGCTTCTTTGCTGCCCTTATTGACACCAGGCCATCGTCCCAAAGTGTACGCCACACTATGCGTACAGATACACTCACACCTGCCTGCGGCCATTCCTGAGCAAGCTTTTCACTGGTGGTGCCCTGATCCCGCAGCTGAATGAACTTTAAGAGGCAGTCCTGGTGCTTGCTAGACATTCTTGGGCACCCTGAAGCCTTCTTCACAATAACAGAACCTCTCTCCCTGAAGTCCTTGATGATCCGATAAGTGATTGATGTAGGTGCCATCTTACTAACAGCAATATCCTTGCCTGTGGAGTCCTTTTCGTGCAAAGCAGTAATGATGCACATGTTTCCTTGCAGGTAACCATGGTTAACAGGAAGAACAATGATTTCAAACACCTCCCTCCTTTTAAAGCATCCAGAATGCTATTCTAACTCAATCAACATGACAGAATGATCTCCAGCCTTGTCCTCGTCAACATTAACATGTGTTACATGTTACATAATAAAGACAACTGAGATGTGATGGTGGCTGACTCAGGTTTTTCATTTAAATCATTACATTT
>JABFEA020000017.1:15388034-15398175 GCA_019775915.2 Cyphomyrus plagiostoma | reverse complement strand
ACAGTGCTGCTGTCCTCCACTCTGGCTCAAAGTAAGTCTGCAGCATCTCACAGCTTTTATCAGGACTTAGTCAGTATTTTATTTAGAATGATTTATAAAGATGATGGACCCAATTGTGAGATATGAATGTAGTTCTGACTAGTTTTTCAGTGCACATCTTTCATGTATGTATTCAGAGCGGCTGTATATATTTTGTATGTAGCCTATACATACATTTTTGGTTCTTCATATCTCTCCAGATGCCAATGGACCAGATCATTGCTGTTTTAGACTTAAATGATTTATAAAGATGATTGAAGCAATTGTGAGATATGATTATAGTTCTAACTAGTTTTTCAGTGCACATCTTTCATGTATGTATTCAGAGTGGCTGTATATATTTTGTATGTAGCCTGTACATACATTTTTGGTTCTTCATATCTCTCCAGATGCCAATGGACCAGATCAGTGCTGTTTTAAATACTTTCCTGGAAAACTGAGCATAGACCTGTTAACTGGATATGAAGAGACCAGAGGGGACTGCAGTAAACTTGGAATTATGTAAATATTGTTTTGAACTATTACTGTTTTGTAGTTTAAAGGTTTCATGCAAAAATATTTATGACAGAACTGGTTTTTAGTTCAGGAAAAAAATGAATGGAGAAGAAATCCAACAAGTAGATGCATTTTTTTTGTTTTTGAATTTTCAGACTTTATACCAAAAAAGGCGGAGAACTATGTGTCAATCCCAAGAAAGACTGGGTTCAGCATGTTAAGAAGGGGCTGGATCAGCGCCTCAAATAGTAACGCCTCCTGTCTGCCCGGCAAAACACGAAGAACAATTTTCTTTATTTAATTTTAGATTCTAATTTAATTCTTCATTGACATTATTTCCTGACATCTTCCAAATCATATAAACGTTTACTGCATTTTATATTTTAATATTGATAAATTGCACATAATCTGTTTGTAGGCATGGTCCTAAATAAATATTGAAAGATTACGGTGGCTGACTCAGGTTTATCATTAAAAACATTTCATTTACAAAGTAACATTCCTCCTGACCTGCGGAGGCTCTTGGTGGTGGGCATCTGGGAAAGACAGAGAAATTTAAGAACTGATAATATAAACGTATGCATTCTGTAATCTCAAATAACCATAATGGGCCCGTTTTTCATCAGCTTTTTTACTTGTCACATGCAAAGTATGCAGTCAGACTGAAACTTGCAGCGAAACAAAACTTGGTCAACTCATGCTTATGTAAGGCCACAGGCCTTGCAAGCCCTGTCACTCTGACCTCTGGCAAGCCTGTAATGTTCCACCCAGTGCCCTAAGGGAAAGGTCCACTGGCTCTGACAAGACTGGACCCAAATCACCTGGGGCCTCATGTATAACGACGTGCGTAGAATTCACACTAAAACATGGTGTACGGACAAAACTTGGAATGTACGTAAGCAAGAAAAAATCCAGATGCATAAAATTTTGCATAAGCACAGATCTACGTAGATTCGTTTTATAAACGTGAACGAGCCCACAGCCACCCCAGAATTATGTATATTTGCATATGTAAATCTGTATAAATACCTGCTTTGTTCTATGTTTTTCTTAAACAACAATGGATTAACCACGTGGGAAAAAGAAGTATTTCAGCGAATGTGAAGTGGAGGTCATGTTAGCAAAAATCGAGAAAAGAAAAGTGATACCATTTGGTGGTTTAAGTGGCATCAGCAATAAACAAAAGTTGACGGAGTGGCACAGTGTGGCAGAGTCAGTTAAAAGTGTTGGTTCTGAAATTCGCACGGTGGCCAAAATTAGAAAGAAGTGGTCGGACATTAAAATCGACGAGAAAGACTGTAAGAGTCTTGACGGCATAAGCAGAGGTCACGGAATTCCCGGTCTCACACCCTTTGAGCAACAAGTTGCTGCAATGATCAGGGACACTTTTATTGGGGGAGGGGGCGCTGATATCAGCGCAAGGTGAGGTTTTCTTGTACCATACTTGTTTGAATTACTTGCATGTTTATGAATAACACGTAGGGCACAGATTAATTTTGTTTAATCTTACAGACAATAGTACAAGAGGTGCCCTCAGTGGAACAACAAGTATTAATTTTCCATGCAGCTCTTCTTCAAGCAATTCACATATCGAGGTTCTTCACAGCACAAAAAAAAATACATTGTCTAACGACGACTGGCGGCCTTAAATACAGTACTTTCAGCTGTCACAGGCTAAACCATTATTCCACTCACAGGCAATTTCTTAAATCACAACCTTCAACCTTACTAAACAACACATCAACCTGAATAAATAAATATACAAATACATTTCACATTTTCATATTAATAAATACTTTACATTTTAATCATACACCCAACTCCCATATTATAATACCCAAAAAACCCCAAGCACCAAAAGATTCCCCACACTCCCTTAACCCCTGGTCTCTCCCGGAACCTTTAAATGGTGTCACGACCCCCAGGGAAACCTTTGCCCAAACCCTTGGAGAGAACCCAGGAAAGAAAGGTGAGTAATCACATGTTACAATCACTTCTTTGCACCTCCTTTACTTCTAGATTTTCACACCCACACACACATCTGCATTAGTTCTCCTAACTGGTAAACCTTACTCCCAATCACCGTTCCTTTTCCTTTTCACAGACACCACCACCTTCCTTGATGAGGAGCAGCTGTGCAGGATCTGAAACAAGGCTACCAACTGAATTTAAAATTCCCAATAAATATTCAATAAATAATTAAACTTCTTGTATGCAAATGTTCTTCTGTGCAAATCCCTGGTTAAAGTGCAATGCTAAATAAAGTGCTTGATAAAGTGCTTTTAATAAAGTAAAAGGTGTACTACTAACATACTATACAGATTACAATATAAATAATAAGGGTGTCAAAGTAAGGGAGTCCTCTTTCTTACAACGACACAGGCAGAAACCGGGAGGTGAACATCCGGCTGTGTGCTGACTGAAGCTGTGCTGCAGTCACAAAAAGAAATAGTGAAAGCTGTAAGATGTTGCCAATGAATTAAAACATCTAAATGGTACGCTGTGTGATACTGAGGTTGTAACGCTGTTCCATTTGGCGGAAAGTTTGGTGGCTCAGGGTCGGGTTCATTGTACCTAAGCTCTTCAGATACCAGCAAGCCACGATTTTGTGCCAGATTATGCAACACGCTACATGCATGTAAAATGCGACACACTTTTTGCGGATTGCATGTATATCAGCACCCCAGTGGTCTGGTCCAGGCAGCGCCAGCAGCCTTAAAGCTGCCCTACAGTCACCATCACCGAGCCTGAGAATGGGGGGGCAGCATTATAACGCCGCTCCTCTTCATTCTGTGGGTTTGCAAGCGGCGTGAGAAGCCATGATTTCCGTGGGTACCTACCGTCCCCTAATTCGTCAAATGGTTAAATCAAACAAAGCTTACAGTATTGGGCCAATTTATAAAATGGGAAACATCTTCTCACCAAGCAGCCAGCCGTCACATAGCACCCCATTTTCAAGTTTGTTAACAACACTACAGTTTCTGAGAATGAACGAATCATTGATTGAGCCAGGCCATCTACAGTACCCACAACATTAATGCAGGGGCGTCAGAAGCATTTTGAATGGGGGGGGGAGACACACTGGCATAAAACTAATGTTTTATGTTAAATGTGGGGGGATCCAGACGAATAATTATGAAATGTGAGGGGAACATGTCCCTCATACTTAATGGCAGCGACGTCAAAGCATTAATGACATGTTCGAATCTCATATATTTTGTACATTAATAGAGTGAAAGTGCTTTTTATTTACATAAGCATAAGCAAATTTGTTCTCTGAATGTGCCTTTATAGCAGGGGTCTCCAACTCCAGCGCTGGAGAGCTACTATCCAGTCAGGTAAATACCAGGAGCAGGTGTGGCTCATCAGAAGCCAGGTAGGACAGAAAACCTACCGGATAGTAGCTCTCCAGGACCGGAGTTGGAGACCCCTGATTTATAGCAATGTGCGCGCAGTCGATGGCTCCGATTACATTGGGAAAACCGGACATCGCTGCAAATTGCGCTTTAATCTTTGTCTGTTCAACCACAGTGTAAGGAAGTTTTATGTATTTGGATGACAAGCGGATTATGCCGTGCCATATAGCTGGCATGGCGGGACTTGGTGTTGACTGAGAAATACCCTATCAGTCCGGAAGTTCTCACTGAAAAGCACTTGATACAAATTGATAAAAAATTAGGTGCCGTACATTTGTAAACAATATACAATTAATGTCAGTGTATTGGATAAAGTCAGCATCATGATTGTGGGTTTAAAAAGGGAAACCACATGCAGTAGCAATGACTTGCCACTAAGTGCCGTCGGTTTACAAAGTCGAGCAGAAACGTGCGTACGCCATGTCTGGAGCTGCCGTGAGAATGTGCGTAGCCAAGTTTAGTTTTTATACATCTCGACGGGAGCATGGAAACAGACGTACACAACATTTCCGTGCGTATGCACTGTTTATGCATGAGGCCCTTGATCACTACATCAAAAGGGACACCTCACCCCCACTGCACAGCCAGAAACCTGAAGCCAAATTCCAGCGACAAGGCCTGACTGCCAGATGCATCCTATACTCGCTAACTCACGGTCCGCAAAGTCCGGCCCAACCTCTGAGGCGCGCACATGGTGAGTTACAGCAAGCTCCGGCTCAGCCTCTGAAGCGCGCACACGCAGAGTTACGGTAAAAACCAGCTTAACTTCTGACGCACTAACAAGCTCAGATACGGCAAGTGTCGGCTGAGCCTCTGAGGAGTTATAGGTTGCCAGGTCCAAACGGTTGTCAATGCTGACATTGTGTTACATTGCAGGGATTTCCCACCCTCTAAACCGAGTCCTACATAACGGATCCACGGATCGCCCTATCGGCGAGGCGAATCCAGTCTACTCCGCCATCCGGGACTAATGTGCATCTGTGATCACTTGGCATTTATCACTCAGTAAGTGCACCGTTCTGCTGTTCATACCAAAACGATTGCAAGATGCTTGGGAAAAGACTGGTACTGCACAACATATCATTGTGAAACTGACAATGATTCTGTATTATCTTCAATCTTTCATCCACCCCACCCATTACACCTCGAGTCACACAACCCCTCTAAAAGAATTTGGTTTGACTCTGCTGGCCTCAGTTTAGCTGCATAAGCGACGCTGATCTTCACAAACGTCCAGTGGAAACATGAAGTCCCATCAGATCTCTGCCTTCTTCCTCCTGATGACAGTGCTGCTGTCCTCCTCTCTGGCTCAAGGTAAGTTTACAGCTACAGTTTTATCAGGACTTTGTCAGTATTTTATTTAAATGATTTATAAAGATTATGGACCCAATTGTGAGATATGAATAGAGTTTCATGTATGTATTCAGAGTGGCTGTATACATTTTGTATGCATCCTGTACATACATTTTTGGTTCTTCATATCTCTCCAGATTCTGATGGACCAGATCAGTGCTGTTTTAGACACTTTCCTGGGAAACTGAGCATAGACCTGATAGCTGGATATGAAGAGACCAGAGGGCACTGCCCTAAACCTGGAATTATGTAAATATTGTTTTGATCTATTACTGCTTTGTAGTTTAAAGGTTGTTTCATGCAAAATATCTATGACAGAACTGGTTTTTAGTTCAGGAATGAAATGCATGGAGAAGAAATTCAACAAGTAGATGCATTTCTTTTTTTAATTTTCAGACTTTATACCAAAAAAGGCGAAGAACTATGTGTCAATCCCAAGGATGACTGGGTTCAGCATGTTAAGAAGGAGCTGGATCAGCACCTCAAACAGTAATGCCTCTTGTCTGCCCGGCAAAACATGAAGAACAATTTTCTTTATTTCATTTTACATTCGAATTTAATTCTCCATTGACATTATTCCTGACACCTTCCAAATCGTTTAAACTTTTTTTCCATTTTATATTTTAACATTGTTAGTTTTTAATTTTGTTTACTTTTAATTGAATTGCACATAATCTGTTTGCAGGCATGTTAGTAAATAAATATTGAAAGATTATGGTGGCTGACTCAGGTTTATTGTTTAAAACATTTTATTTACAAAGTAACATTCCTCCTGACCTCTGGAGGCTCTGGATGGTGGGAATCTGGGAAAGATAAAGAAACATTTAATATACGAATCGATAATTGAAATGTATGCATTCTATATGTATGCAAGTACAGAAAATGGATGCATATTTATATCCAACAATAGGATAAAAGGCATTGTTTTCATTTCACAACTGGGTTAAACTTTTTCCTCATAAACATAATTGAAATCATGGATCTGATGGGGCTTCATACCAAACAAATAAGAAAATCTGTGGCACTGCATTAGCTAAACATTTTACTGTGGTTATGTATTGGGAAACAAAAGAAGAAGAAAAAGGGATAATTTCCATAGCCTTCTACTTGAACCCACCAGCGAGGGGCCCAATGATAAAGTCACTCTGACAAGGCAGGGATTTCAACCGGCAGGTTACCAATCAGAAGTGACGTATTCTAACCCAGTGAGCCACTTCAGAATGAAAAAATACACTTAGGCTTACCTCAAAGTGGGGAATTCTCACACATACTTTAGTTGCAGATATTTTTATACAATATCCATACTCACGTCTTGAAGACAGGTTAAAAAATAAGTGGTGCACACTCACCTGTAACTAAACATAATGACAGTACGATGAGCTGCTTAGCAGTTTGTGGTTTCATCACAGGTTCACTCTGCTGTTTATCACACCTGAATCAGGCACCTGGGAACCAGGGCAGCCATGTGGGACTCCGCATGAAAAGATTAAGCACTCAGAGCCAGTTCAGTTAGCTGTATATTTACAGAGCTTTATTTAATAAAACGGTATTTACACATCTACCGGCATATTTTACAATCCCAAAGACTCCAACATTAACTGTACCGCATCCCTTGGAAACAGCATAATCATACACAGAACAAAAGGGTGCCAAACACAGAGAGGCACAACACAAAAATACAAACAAACATTGGTACTCCGGTTTCCCCCCACAGTCCAAAAACATGCTGAGGCTGATTGGAATTGCCAAATTGCCCGTAGGTGTGCACGTGCCCATTGCTTCCGGGATAGGCTCCGGACCCCCCGCGACCCAGTAGGATAAGCGGTTTGGAAAATGGATGGATGGATGGATCGCCAGTGTTCACTACATTGATGCCTCTTTCATCACCAAACTCATCTGACCCATAACATAAGTAGCAGCTGCTTTCTGACATGAATCCAACATCAGGTAATATAGTGTATAGAAAAGGAGCACATTCCTAATGTGATGAATGGGTTAAACCCTGTGGGGAAAAGCAGAAACATCCAACAGAAGGAAGGAAGACAAAAATCCTGAAGAAGCATGAACTGCAGAGAGCTGTGGCAGTGATGACAGAGCAGAAGGCACAGGGGATGCCCCCCCTTTCTCTCCTCCATGACCACATGGTTGATAAGAGGTCAGAAAGTTGTTTCCTGTGTTGAGGGTGTCTGTGTGTGTGTATGTTGGTTAGCTTTACATTGCATTGTGAGGACCAAATGTCCCCCACAATGTAATTAAAAACTTGTTCACATAACCAAAATGGGACCATTTAAATGTAGGCTTGTGGATCAGATTGCACAACACTTACTGAATAATCATTGGGGTATACTGTAGAACCCCCCTTGGGGGTCTGCAGTAATATTTTTCAGTAGAGTAATGAACGACGTGTGGAAAAAAGGTTAGGACTGTAGTAATTAATAAGGTAGGAGAGTCTTCCTTCAACTGGGATTGAATGTTGACACAAATAATGTACTTTCACAATTGTAAATTGATGGGACCTCAATCTAAATACTTAGAAAGGGGAAAAATACAAGCAATACTTCGTAGAACTAATATAGAGGGTGGTTTGACCTACAATATCACAGATCATAAGTTGCACCCACAATGTCACAGTTTGTAAGCCACTTCCAAGATGTCATGCCATGTCACACCAGGGGACTGAAGCAGCATGTCCTGTGTTAAGGTGTGGGTAAGCTATGTTGAAATAATAGGTCTTTAGGCAACATTTAACAACTGAGCCAAATTCGCCATCCTAAAAAAATGCTGGCAGACCATTCAACAAGACAGGGGGCCTGTAACAGAAGCCTGTCACTTGTTTATATGTGGAATGGCAAGGAAATCTTTATGTGATCTGAGTGAACAATGCAGCCTGTAAACTTGAAGTAATTCGGTTAGGTAGGCGGGTGCTAGACCTTTAAGTGCCTGTTATCTAAGTGGGAGAACTATGAAGTGCAATGCAGGGAACTAAGAGCAGGAAACTAAGTGTTTACACTTCCTGCTTCTGGTGACAATTCAAACTGCTATATTTTGTATATGCTGAATGGTGTTTAATATGCGGTGTGTGCTCCCAGATAACAGCATTACAGTAGTCTAGCCTACTGTATACCATGGCATGCATCAATTACTGATTGTCTTGAGAAAGTTATTTTCTGTCAGTCACAAATATAGACTCATCAAAGCTTATGATAAACCACCAAAAACGAGCCACCGAGATGCAGATGTCACGTCCGCTGCACGAGCGGGGAAGGAAATCCGGGAGGCGAGAATCCGAAAACGGGGTTTTATTAACAAATCGAGGAGCAGCGCAGGACAAACGTTAATGACAGATCTGGGGATACGGACTCAGAGGCGGACTTAAATACACAGGATAAATCAAACTGACAGAAAACAGCTAGTCACAATCGGGGTAGCGCACATGGTTAGTGAGGGGGCGTGGCACACATGAGGATCGTACGAGCAGGTCACGACAGCAGCAGCAAAAACTGCAATAAGCTATATTTTATGTACAATATTTTACTGCTGTAGCATATTTGAACTATACAGTTCAGTAATTTGAAAAGTGTTTGAAGCTATTGTACTGCATTTTCAATGAGTCAGTAAAATTCAGCTAATAGTGACACTGTCCATTTTATTATCTTATATTCATATAATAAATATACAAATGTGACTTTGATAGTAATCTGCCTGAAACATGAAGAAAACTGAAAAAATCGGCTATAATTCTCATATGCATATAGTGATCAGTTTCATCTGGACAGACGACTACATACGCCTAGAGGAAATGGCTACGCCAATAATGACTTTAAACGGTTCCACTGCATTGTAGGCAATGATATGTGGTTGAAGGAAGCACACAATTGATATGTCACCCACATGTGATTTAAATAAGAGGCTTGTATTTAGGATGATGTGTAACATATGGACTGAGCTGCTGAGAATTTCAGCCCCTCTGAGTGAGTGCAGAGATTATAGCAGGTCTGTCTGCTGCCTGCCGTTGAAAAACAGTATCTGAACAAGAATATCTGAAAACAGGAGGCTTCAGGTTTGAAACTACTAGTTTGCAGGGGTTATCGCCTAGTGTGTCACAGTGTTGCTCCTAGATTTACGGCTAGCTAAGGTTGCTCATAATGTAATTTTATTTTTTTCTGGGTTAATTTAATCACATAGTCAAAATCATATTTGAATTGAATATGGAAGCTGACATCTACTCTTAATTTGCATATGTTCTAATGTCAAAGTGTGTTTTTTGTTCTAAGCCAAAGTATACTATATATTACTACACGAATAAACAGCTTTAAACATTTCTTTGGACTGCCTAAGACTATTGCAAAGTACTGTAGACCTGATCCCATCTGTATATCGTGCGTTTCTATATTATCTTTAATCTTTCATCCACCCCACCCATCACACCTCGAGTCACACAACCCCTCTAAAAGGTCGTAGTTCGACTCTGCTGGCTTCGGTTTAGCTGCAGAAGCGACACAAACGTCCAGTGGAATCATGAAGCCCAATCAGATCTCTGCCTTCTTCCTCCTGATGACAGTGCTGCTGTCCTCCACTCTGGCTCAAAGTAAGTCTGTGGCATCTCACAGCTTTTATCAGGACTTTGCCAATATCTTAGACTTAAATGATTTATAAAGATGATGGAAGCAATTGTGAGATATGATTATAGTTCTAACTAGTTTTTCAGTGCACATCTTTCATGTATGTATTCAGAGTGGCTGTATATATTTTGTATGTATCCTGTATAGGGCTGCACGATTTGGGGAAAATATCCAATCGCGATTTTTCTGACAGAAATTGCGATTACGATTTGATTT
>JABFEA020000017.1:15355698-15370433 GCA_019775915.2 Cyphomyrus plagiostoma | reverse complement strand
AGTGATAGATTCACCCCCGCCCCACCCCCCCCCCCCCATGAGGCACGGAACCTTGGCCTTCCCTCACCTGCTGGAAAATGCACAAGTTGGGGAATGTTCTAGAGATGTCCAGCTTGATGAGCTCCAGACTGGCCTCTCTGTCCGCCTGCGACAGCCCTACCTCTGGACACATGAAGAGGGATTTAACCACTTGGGGCAGCAGTTATGGAAAAGAGGCATCAGGGCATACATTCGAATACATCACAACCCATCACAGCACATTCTCTCGTAAAAATGTGAGTCTAAGACGTTAGCAAGCCAAACACTAATGACCCTCTGACCTAAACTTCGATGTAAAGCCATGCTATTTTTAGATGGAGCTCTTCTCGTTCTTGCACCGTGCAGCTCGAAAAGCACAGACACGAACGGAGGAAAGGCAGCAGAGCAGCACACACGACAGGGGTCATTCTCACAAAAACTGGAAAAGACTGATACACCGGTAATGTCTTCAACGTTACCTTAAAAATGACATTATTTCTGTTTTAAATGGGTGTTGACAATACTTTTACATAAACACCACCTCTTTATCAATAAGAAGGACTATTGTGGAAGTGCATTTAAAATCGGTTAATTACAAAGAGTAGAGACAATATGTATTAGTACTATTAATCGACAAGTTTCAGATCAGTGAACAAACAATAAGCTTAAGATTATCAAAACTATACGTTCATTAGTTATATAGCTATACTTGGAACATTAAGATGTTTAACTTCTAGTAGTGTCACACAATTGGACAAAAAGTATTGTCAAAAAAGTGAATCTTTGATAGTTAGGATGAGACAGATCTGAGTTCTAAATTAAGTCCTCGACACATAATGTTACATTGGAATAACTATGTTGGATAAGGTGAAAAGACCAAATACCATCACCATCGGCCCCGGAGTCAGATGTGGGGAGACTCTTCCACTTCTCCTTTGCCCTCGCGAGACAAATGCTGTACAGCTCTGGAAGGGACACATATTACTCACATATGGGCATAAATTCAAACATCTTATGCACATTCCCTTGTAAAAATGTGAATCTAAGACGTTAGCAAGCCAAACACTGATGACCCTCTGACCTAAACTTCGGTGTAAAGCCATGCTATTTTTAGATGGAGCTCTTCTCGTTCTTGCACTGTGCGGCTCGAAAAGCACAGACATGAACGGAGGAAAGGCAGCAGAGCGCCATCTAAGGACACAACACACACGGCACGGGTCATTCTCATGAAAACTGGAAAAGAGTGACACACCAGTAATTACTGTCAGATAGGTTATAGTCACCTGGCAACACAAGGGCCCGGAGGCTAAAACCATGCCAATTGATCACCATGTGTATAACCTCAGAACAAGAGTGCCCTCTGCTGGCCCGACTCACTCATTACGGCTTTCATTCACACAGCCACTTTGTCCTGTCACAGAGGGGCCTGTTGGATGCGCAACACAGTGAGAATCAAGCCCCACATTCCTTAAGCATAATGTCTTGGCATCACCCTCTCCAGTTCAAACAGAATCTACTGTAAAACTTCATGTTTCTTGTGCGTTGGAAGACTATCATTGCAGTATTGGCTGTAGGCTGTCGAGATGGCCAGCAGAGGGTGCCAAAACCAATGACTCTAGCTGTTAATGCTACAATGGCCTGTTGAGAATGCCTGCCTGCAGAAAGGTGACCCCGGGCCTGCATAATTCAGTGTCAGCTGGCAGAGCCAGGCTCAGGTGTCCCTGTGGCGTGTCGCATTTCTGCATCTATAGTAGCTGGATCTATACTAGCTTATGGTTCCTCTAAGGAGCAGTGGACCTCAGCTTGTGGCTAGGAGCTAAATGTTTGAAAATACACATACACACCCCCCTTGGTGAATAATCACTCACACACATTTTTTTTATATATATATATATATATATATATATATATATATATATGTATGTATATGTATATGTGTGTGTGTGTGTGTGTTTCACTACCAGCCAAAAAAAGCTTCATAGTCTATATTTAATACAGTATTGTAATTATTCCAAAAAAAGACAAACCGTGCCCATATCAGATGCATAGGTTAAATGGAGCAGCAAATACGAGTTTCACTCCACAGTATCCAGCCACAGACTTTACCCCGAGTATATGGCATTGCTCTCAAAAGAAAAAAAGTGAACGCTTTTGCAAATTTTTTTTTTTTTTTTTTTTTTTACACTAAAACCTATTTGGCAAAAATGACTCTAAAAACAGAATCCCGCCAA
The DNA here is from genome assembly GCA_019775915.2 of Cyphomyrus plagiostoma. NCBI lineage: Eukaryota > Metazoa > Chordata > Actinopteri > Osteoglossiformes > Mormyridae > Cyphomyrus > Cyphomyrus plagiostoma. Next base: position 15,368,184 of record JABFEA020000017.1, on the reverse strand, counting down.
CCACTGAAAGTGTACTTTACTGAAAAGATACTCATTTTAAGGTATTCACTTTCAATAAAACAAAAATGTTACAAATTATGAGATTTTTGCCCTCTCGGTAGTCCGACATTCAGTGAAACATCAAGACAGACACTCTTGCATTGTTTATAACCAATGAAGGAACACGTGTAGGTCTCCAATATAAATTTTTGTTCATACTATTCTCCCATCGGGCTATCAAAATGATCAGATTAAAGAAATAATGTACTGGCTAGCCTGATAATGGCAGTTATCAGACGACGATTTTTTACGATTTTGATTTTACTACAGATGGAATACAGCCACTCTCCTGTCTGTTTCATATCAAATCAACTAAAGAAAAAACATTTTATGAAATCTATAATATTAGTATGAGCTAGTTAACTTATTTGTATTCAGGATGGTCATATTTATGGATTACTTCAAAATTGTAATTTTAACAAAGCTGATAGCTAGATTCCAACATCATTAACTGATGATAAAGCGAGATTAATTTGTAATTCATCTTGTTGACACTGATCTACTTGCTTTGCTGACAACAATCCAGGTAAGTCCATTTAAAACATTAAACCAATAGCTGTGAGAAGGTTTCTGCTTCTGCTACTAAGGGCGTCTCATTGAAATTAAACCTAAAATAACACAAACAGCTTTTGAGTGAAGTTTTTCACACTTCAGAAGTCATGGATTTCTGGAGATGCAGGTTTTTCCACTGGACAGTGAGCATATACAGGTATCTGTCAACTTGCGTCCTATCGAGTAACGTTCGATCGCATTTACGTCTGAGGTCCATAGTAAATAATACACACTGAGCCTGGAAGTGGACATGGCTAGATGTTAGCAGGTGTATCGTTTAGCGTAACAGGTACAGGAGAATAGGCAGAGCTAGCCGCTGTATAATGACAGTATGCATGCAGAAATGCATGTGATGGACAGCTACAATAAGCAGATACTGAGGCACTACCTGTACTGTGCTATTTCATTAACCTATAGTACAATTAAATATTTTGCTGTAGTTTCAGGCATCACCTTTTTTCTCAGCTCCTATTGTTTGCTGCCACATGCATCTTGATGTGCAATTTGTACATTACTTTTTGTGAAATTGAAGTGCAATCTATTGTAAAGGGTTGCGATTTTATATTTACATTATTTGCAGTAGGATACTGTCTGCGTATATTACGATACTGTCCTTAACGTCTTGCCTCTCCCCTGTAACGATCGAGATTGACTTGTGTCCGTCGATCCCGACCCCAAACGTGGATGCGAATTGACAGTTACCTGTATAAGATTTCAAAACATTTGATCTGAAATAATGCACTGTGAATACACCGCTGAGTGGGTGGTGACTGGGATGGGGTACCGTGGGTGATGTTCAGCTCGTTGCCCATGGCCAGGCTCCACACTTTGCCCCGGACGCTGGGGGGCACGCCCTGCCACCACAGCTCCCGCACACGCCGAGATGTACACCTGTGCCGCCCGGGGATAGAACAGAGGGCCAGGGTTCACATCGTGCGATATACATAGCTACAGTCATTCCACTGCACTGTCTGAGGCGGTCATTCTGACTGGACAAGAGCCTCGTTTTAACACATTTTAAATACTGATACAGAGTCACTCCTGAGTAGCACTTCTGAGTGGTGCACAAAACACTCTGTCAAACACTCTCTCTCACACCCAGAGTACCCACATGGTGTCCCAGTTGGGCAGGATCTCCTGGTTCCAGGTGAGGGCCGCATTCCCGATGCTCTCCTCCAGCCTGCATCTATCCTCCAGCTGCTTTCTCCTCTTCTGCGCTTCCTTCAGCTCTGTGGGGTTTGGGGCAGATTTCAGTCAGAGGTTCAGTCCGGCAGAATGCAGCATCTGCACAGGCATCAGAACCACTTACACAAACACCTGCCTACTATTCCGACCAGCCAATGGATTAGGCGGAAGTTACGGGCCGGGCGTTTGCTATAAATACCTGCATTACGACACAAACAGCAGTCCGTAAAGGTGATCCACACGTCCATCCATTCAACCTCTAACTGCTCATCCCAGTCATGGTTGAGGAGGCACTTAAACTTCACTGCACCACGTGACCCATCTCTCACTGGATAATCACTGGCTACTGCTTACCACCAGCAGTAGCCATTCTGCCCACGCTGGGGGGGGAGTTTAGACCACCAGTGTCATACCTGGGCTCCCTCTCAGAAGGCAGGGGGGCATGTGGACCCCGCCGTGGCCCAGAGTGACACCCACCTCGCTTCTTGGCCTGAGCCACCATCTCCTCATACTGCTGCCGGTGCTTCTGAGCCTCTTCGGGGGGCTTGGCTGGGAGGTTCCTGCAGGGAGACGCGGGCGGGGGCTCGGTCGCGCTTCTCCAAACGACGCAGCGCACAAGACCGGCGGCGGGACACAGGACCGCGTGCAAGCCAGTCACAGCCTCGACACCCCAGTGAACAGCAGCGGCCGAGCAGATGTTCCTCCCCCCCCCGGGAAACGCTGATGCCACTTTAACCAGCAGCACTTCCCAGGAGCTTGTAAGGTGCTGCCTTCCCTTGCCAATGAGGCGAGATCTGGCCCCCGCCCATTAGGAGCCCTACATTCCCCCAGGCCGCTCGCCATCCCCCATGACAGACTCCCTTCAGGCACTGTCACAGGATGGTGTAACACCTGGTGCTGGCTGGGGGACGCGGGGACACTGGGGCCCTCGGCTGCTCGCTGATCTGGGATCAGACTGGTGTGTGGGCTTTCCTCACTGCGACCCCCAACCCCCACTGCATCAACGTCGCAGTGCAGCCAGCAGCGTCGGGTGCGCGGGGGGGGGGCAGCAGTTAAAGGAGCCAAAGCGACACTCCCAAAACCCCCGAAGTGAGGGGGGGCAGGGTGAAGTGGATTACACTTCCCTAACCAGAAACAATACATGTATACATATGAAATAAATAAAGAGAGGGAAGGGGAGGTATGGGGGCGCCACGGAAACAGGCCAATTTCCATGATGAACGGACAGGGCAGCATGCTGACAAACTCAAGGCAGCAGAGAGACTGAGGACTAAGTGCCCCCCCGGCAGCGATGGCGACACGGCGCAGGAAGGCCACACTCACGCCGGACGGTCCTCCAGGATCAGCGCTGTGGTGGAGAGAGGCTCGAAGTTCAGGTTCTTCCTCACGTTCTGCCTCGGAGAGGGGGGGTTGCCGGGGCGCCCCTTTCTCGCTTCATATTCCTGCGGGACGACATTTAAAAACATTGCAAAAGTCTGCCTGGAACGGGACGTCAAATCAAGGAGGAATTAGCATGCAGTCTACACTGCAATTCCGGGCCGCATGAAGCTTTTCTGTGACACTTTTTTTAAATAAGACCTTTACCCTTTAAAGCTTTTCCTGCTTCCCCACACTATACAAGCACAGTCTAATTTTAAGCTAAAGTTTTTCCTTTAGTAAAATGACCTGCTGTGAAAAAGCATTAATGGATAAAGGCCAAAGGGAATGAAAAGAACCTGTTGTATGATAAAAGCGGAGTGGATCTGCGGGCCCTGATTTCAGCCAAAAAAATAGCTCTGCCAAAGATCTCGCGATTCCTTGGCTCTCCCCATTTCACTAAAAGATCATTGACCTTTTCTACAGGATGCAAGTCGGTGCCAGTCGTGGTAGGAGAGCCAATGGGGCAGTCACTGACACACAGACAAGACTGAACCAGGAAGACTTTTACAGCCCTCCATGACAGAACAAACACAGTAAGAGGAAGCGGTAATGAATGCACTACAGTCAAGACTAAACTGTTAGGAAGCGAACAAAGCAAACTAACACAGTGCTAACTAACCTCATAGCATACAGGGTCAAATACTCTGAGATTGATTTTTCTACAAGGAAATGTACTAACTGGTGGTGGGCGACGTGGTTATATGTTACGTTAACTGGTTACAATTGTATCCCCGATACACCTTTCAGAGATATCGTGACAATCACAATTCAGCTTACATTTACATTTATTTAGCAGACGCTTTTGTCCAAAGCGACATGCAAGGCAAAGAGCACATTGCAAACATACACGCTGCTGAATCTCACTTGAACGCCCAACTAAAAATGCTCCATTATGACAGCAGGGAAAAAAAACAGCAAGTGCTTATCACGCAACACCTGTGTGTTTGGAGGCTGCGACAGTATAGCAACAAAAACTGACCGACGTGAAAGACGGCAATTCCAGCCGGCATAGCATCTCCGCGCTGTCTGCATATCTCACTTCGTCGTCAATAATCTGGCTCAGTGGATCTCACCTTAGTGACTAGACCTTGAACTAAAAACTTTGTTCATTTTAACCAGTTAGCTAAAAAAACATGGCTGAGGAAGAACTGGTTCTAGAAAAAGTTGTACTTTGTGTAAAATGGTTTGTATTTGTGGAATCTGACATGGACCGATCTTCTGTAATCTGCAAACCCTGCAAAGACACTTTGTAGAAGAGATGGCAACACGACCAATTCCGTTAACCACCTGAAATCTTTACACCCCAAACACACGGCACATGGTCCTTTGCCACAGCGTCTTCCACACGCACCGAAGTAACAAAACAGAAGCAAACACTTCTCATGGACACAAAAATTCTAAATCTCGTACTTTTTAGAAATGTTCAGAAGTGTGCAGATATTTGACTAAAGTAATACATGTTCATTTTTACAAACACTTGAATCTTGAATCTACAGTGTTTTGTGTACCTTAATTAGTTATGTTAAGAGTGTTTCTTGTAAGGAAGGTCATGTTAGTGAAATGGTCAATTAACCTTATTAAATTTTCATTACTAAAAAGATCATCATCTATAATTGTAGATCAGGATTATAACCATAAATATTGTTATAATATTTATAACACCTCGGTATTAACAAATTAAGTATAAAAATGGCTTAATTAATGAGCTACATTTTAACCAATCCATGGGCTCACCACTACAGAACAGTAATAGCTAACAAACTTTTTTTGCCACAATAATTATAAAAAAGACAAACATTAGTGTCTGTGGAGCTGAAACCAGCATGAAAGGCCTGCTGGGCCATCAGCCATGTGACCTCCAGTTATGGCAGAGGCCCGGACAGACAGGCATGTGAGGAGGTGGGATCTCCAGGCAGGGGTCAGTTTAGGTCACTTCCCATGAGCCTTTTATCTGTAGGTCACCAACAGGGGGAGCCTTGCCCTATTCGATTTACAGGAGCTGTCAAAATGAGAAGTAAAATAAACGCTGCAGGTCTGGACGTGCCTGGGAGCACAGAAAGAAAGCAGGATCTGGATGTGGAATTTCCCTGCATCTCCACCAGGACACAACCCCAGCTGCTATAATAAACATCCACATTCATAAAGAAGCGCACCACCTATGGTCACATCTCCCAGCAGCCTGAAGACTAAAGACGTTAAACGTCATGTTTCACTTCTAGACGCCGTCAGCTGTCGGACGCTGCCTCAGACAGCAGGGTAGCATGTATTCGGTGTCTGGGAGAAGAGGGCTCTACACCATTACTGGGACATCAAGGCTGGCTTTGGCAAATGGGCGGAGAAGGAAAAGGGCAAGTGAGCTGCTTTTACACAGGTAAACCCCCCCCCCACACGGGGGTAACGGCTGGTTCCTTCCTGCCTGATGGACATGCTGACGCTGACCGCTGGACCTCATTCAGGGCTGCAGTCATCCACATATCCCCATAAGACTACATATAGCTTGGCCTTCTGTGGGGGGATATTAATTATGTTATTTAACTGCACAGACAATGCCTTCACCCAGAAGGGTTTTCGGTTTCAGGTTCAGTCCCTGTAAAATCTGAGCCGATTATGAGAAGTAAAGATTCTGCCACAGCGCCAGTCACCGTATTCCAGGTACATTTGCTTCAGCATATACATGCCCTGAGAGGGACTGGCATGCCAACAGGGGCGTACCCCTCCCTTATGTTGCATGGGACGGGCTCGAGGGCCTAGCCTTTATAAATACCGCCCCCCCCCCAAACATTCCAGTGCAGACGCAGGTGGGAGAGCAGAGACATGCGCGGGACACACTTCTGGCTCCGCGGGCGAGCTTGAGGGCGGCATATTCGCACACGAGCGAGACGAATCCCAGCACGTCCATCCATCATTAAAGGAGGACGCACGGCGCATGAGGGTTTCGCACATGGGGGGGAACTAGCATATTCATAGGTAAAACCCTCAAGGGTGGTACACGCCCTACTGTCCCGACCGCGGAGAATAAAGGCCCGCGACGACACGACGACATGATACAAGAAGGCCAGGCAAACAGAAGAGTTGATTTGTAAAAGCCGAAGCCCGAGCGGGCACGCTGTATGGAGCCGACCAGACTGGCACAAGGCAGCAGTGACATTCCGACCCGTCAGCCGGACAGGTCCATTCACAGAGGGGACGGCGGAGACGGAACTGCGGCGAACGGGGGACCAGGTGGAAACCCCCCGAAGGAGCCCATGCAAAGGAGGAGTACAATTATTCTCTCCATGACATGAATAGAACCAGGAGAGAGAGAGAGAGAGAGAGAGAGAGAGAAAGAGAGCGCGCGATCGAGGGAGGCGGAGAGAAACGGGAGGAGAGAGAGGCAGCAGCCCGCACCAGTCGAGGGGGTGGTGTGTGAATCGTCCGCTCACCATGAACGCTGCCCTTCCTCTCAGACGCCCTGGTCTGCCGCTCAAATAGCTGCTGCCGCGGACATGCGAGCGGGGGGGGGCGGCTTGGGGAGGGACGAGGAGTCGCCGCTGCTGCTGCTGAGGAGCAGGAGGAGGACGAGGGGCCTGCGGGGGACGGGACGCGGCCCGAGCGGCATGGCGTGTGTCCGCGTGTGTGCGCTGCCCAGCGCCGTCCCCGTCTCCCCCCTCACTCTCCGCGCATTTGATTGCTCTCTTGCTTTCCCCCCTCCCCCCGCCGCCTCCCTCCCGCGGCCCACGAATCAGCGCCGCCGGGCTACGCTACCCGCCGTCACTGCGACGGAAAGGAGCTCAGGCTGACTAATCAGCGGCAGAGAGCGAGAGCAGAGCCAGGCAGAGGAGGGGCATCCAACCCCATCATATCTCTCCTACCTCCACTAGTAATGCCTCACATCTACTTCCACAAGACTCTGCTCACCCTGAATTAGCCTGCCTACCCCCCCCACGGAGCCATTAATCCAGTGATGTCACCCTGAGCTTAATCTCCACCTCTCTTGGTGAGGGGCAGTCGCTCAGGTGACAGGTACAAACCACATTTTAAGTGTCGGGAGCTATCTGGGGTGACTGTCTTCTAAACCAGAACCAAAGTAACAAACAAAAAGTGCAACAAAGTATTTAATTTAGAGACATAAAGGGTAAAAAATTTATCAGTCCATAATACACAGGCTCAGTACCATGTCACGTAAGCAGCATGAGGGAGCGTTTTGTGTTGCCCTGTAAACTGTTGCTAGGGGATGACAAAGGGCTCTCAGACAAGCTACCCGAGCCGGGTCAGCCCCGCCTCCCAGCCCCGCCAAGTGACGAACCTGGTTACTGTAGGAAACTAAGGCGGGGGGGGCACATACACAGCCGGCGGGTTTTGGGTTTCCACCTGCGGTGTGTAGGTGGCGGCATCGGCTTTCAATGACATGGCCGGGGGCTGTGTAGCTGAGAGCTTTAAGCTTTGCTAAACCTTCAAGAGGCCGACGCGTGCCAACTAGCTGCCTGGGGGGGGGGACCTGCTCTCTGAGCGAGACCCATTCGACAGCTGCCCATCGGGGGGTGGGGGGGGACCTGGGAAGTTCCGGCCATCCACCAGAGATGCATGTAGCCAGATCCGCGAGGGTACGGAAGCACGTTACTTCCTCTAACAACACCTTCAGGCGTGTGTTAATCTAAGCTAATGCAACACTCACTGTGAGCTGCGCTAGGCTATTTGAGGTGACAATCACACTCACACACGCACACACACACTTGCATATGTGAGAGTGAAAGAGGAGAGAGAGAGTGGCGGGACTCTTGTCGGCGTGTTTCTTTAGGCGTACCCCTCCTTGGTGTACCTTATAGATCCTCCGGGGGTCCTTGGCAGAGCCCTCCCGCAGGGGCACCTTCCCAAAGAGCTTCCAGCCGGGCTCTCTCTGCGGCAGTGGCCTGGGCTCCTTCCCCTTGCGGGCAAACAGGCTCCTGCCCGGAGGAAGGGGTGGGGTTAGTACAGGGCACCGAGGCCTCCAAGGTCAGGCAGGGGCACGTGACAGACAGCCAAGGCGAGGTGCTTAAAAACAGCTGGGCGGAGGCCGGCCAGCTGCAGGCTGGGGCACCACAGGCTCAAACAGGCGCATCGCGCTCAAGTCATTACTGCCCACTTCAGCGGCAGAGAGTAGCCACCGATTTAGCTTGCAGATTTAATTGCAATTATTTAGAAAAGGTTTCTTGCTCAACCCAAGTTAAACATTTGCTTTTGATATTCTCCATTTATAGAGGTAGGAAACATTCTTGCCTTTGTCCGGCTTGATTCACGATTTACTAGCCAAATGAAGCGCCCCCCCCCCCGCTCACTTTTATAAGCTACTCATTTCCTCTTCTCATTGGATACCACACTATGTCCTTGAGAACTCTGATATTCCTACACACAGAGTGCTGTACCCAACGTTATCCAAGTTCCTGTGCAAGGACTTCAACGAACACACAACGCTGCACGGTGAGAGTCGGGGGGGGAATCTAAACTGCAGCTGCTTTCACGTCCCGACACAAACCCTGAGCCCTGAACCACACCAAAGTGCTAATACAGGCGGTCGAGTAATCAGACGTCAGACTTTGTCCGTGTAAAAAGGGAAATTAGCGCAGCGGGTCAGTGAGCAGCCCTGCAGCCGTACACCTCCTCTCGGGGGGTCTGCACGTACACCTCCTCTCGGGCGGTCTGCATGTACACCATGCATCTGCACAGCCTTCCTGCAGGTACTCAGGTTTCCCAGCACAAGGCAAAAAAAAAAAAAGAGGGGAAAAAAACAAATCTCTCCAAGCTACCCTTGCGTGCGAGTTAGTTTGAGGCGGCACGCGCCCAGCGACAGAATGAGCCTCTGGGAGTCTCCCACGTCACACCCAGCATGTCCAGTTCCACGCTTCACACTCACTGAGGCCCTGTACTGGTGATGCACTTACAAAAGAAAAAAGGGAAGGATATTAATATTAGTAATTAAGTAATTACTGATACCGTGACTATTATTATGCAAGCATTTGCACATGTGGTGGCCACTGCTGAGCCATTTGCAATTCACGGTGAACTTGAGGAACAGGACTGATGGCTGATGCACAACCGTCACCGGTAAGTGACCGCGCAATACAAGAGAGGAGGAGGGGACAGTCAGCCACAGGTAGGCATCACAGCACAGTCAGCACAAGCTGCACACCTCTGACCTGCAATAACCCAAGCAACCCAAACCGAGGGGAACCTTTTCAAAAAGTGTGGAGGGCAGCACAACGCACGCCAGGCTCACCTCCATCAAGAAGTCAACAATGTGCCCAGTGCAAAAGTTCACATCTCCTTCTTATTACTCATTTCTTGATGTGAAATCTGATTTGCATCAGTGTTGCAACCCCACTGCCACAGAAGTTGAACTAACCTGGCACCGTAAGTCAGCGGGTTCCTTACGTTATCTACATCTCCTTGATGATCACTTTAAGGTCGTTCAACATTACAGGTCTTACAGTACATAAAGGGAAAAGCAGTCCCTCTGTACAATTTTATGCTATATAAACAATAAATGAACTCGAACGATTTTGCACACAGACCTCAGCACGACTTGGGGAACCCTGCAGATCTTTAAAAGCTATTCTTGCTCTTAGGTATTTTGGCAGGATCTCACCTTTCTCCATGAGCCCAATTTCGGTTTAACTGAGGTCTGATGAAGCACCACAGCTACAAAGATGCCTTTAGGGACTAACAGGATACAGTATCTTGAATATAGATTCCAAAACTGCCAAAACAGTCCTGAGTACCGGCAAAGCTTAAGTTAGGGGGCAATGCTCTTTCCCACACAAAGACATGACTATCCTGCAAACAAAACCTTCTATACATAAAGGAGAGTTAAGAGCAATAACTATAGCTCTCAAATGCCAACTGAAAAGTACTTTGCAAATAGAGATCTTGCACACTCAGCACCTAACCAGAGACAGGCAGACTAATGTTGTTGAAAATGCCAACAGAAGCACAGTGAAGACATCATACATTCCTGAAGACGACCATACTAACCTGTCATAGAGAAAGACCAGCGATGTGGTAGCCATATCAGTTCTAAGCTGTCAATGAAAAACGAAAAAGAAAAAAAAAATTCTGTCTCACCTCAACACTTTTCATTCTCGCTCCTCTCAGTCACCCTGTACAAAAGTGTACAGAGTTTACGGACATGCGCTCAAAGGCAGTAATACAGCCTGTGCCAAGGGCAGAAAAACAGGAAGAAAAAAAGGTATTATTGGAGAAAGAAAAGAAAAGGAGGGTCACGGGAATGAAGAGAAAGCGTCAGAAGGGAGCGATCAAGGGCAGGGCCAGAAAGAAACACGCGTGTAAAAAGCCTTGAACAAAGTCACACTGGAGGGCACTGAATGTCAGGAGACGGCAACAGCCTGGAAAAAAACAAGGGTTCAGGAGGAGAGAAAGTGAGAGTTAATGGGAGATCCCACAGTGAACGGCATCTCCTGTACATTAACATTAAAAACAGCCACTTTAGATGAGGAGGTGTAATTTTCTGAAGCCAAGTAAAGCCACAGGTGGAGGGGGAAATGTGCAGGAATTCTTCACTGCATCTTCACAAATTCTCCAAACATTCTCAACGCTGAGAAACCACCAGAGATTCTTTCTGTGGTGAAGGACCTTCACACCGTGGAGTGAGGAAGGTTTGTGCTCCAGGCTGACAGCCTGCACAACGCTGTAGCAACCAGGACCGCGATAGTTTACCCAACGTGCTGACGGCAGTAATAATTACAGCTGTTTTATACAGCCAACTTCCAACTGCATCAGTCACAGAGGCAGGGCAGAGTGACAATGGAACACTGCCAACTTGCCAAGAAAGCACTCAACACTGGGCAGTGAATAGACAAGAAAAGAAAACACCGTTAATGGAACAGTGCAACTTAGGAGTGCCCTGAGACCCTCAGAAGCAACAGAAGAAGTTGCAACATACAGCAGAAGTCTTTCTCTGAGAGTATTGCAGCTCACCTAGTGCTTGGGCAATCCACTATGTACTAACCAAAAAACAAAATTAATCAATTAAATAACATTCACTGACTGTCCTGCAACAGAAGAACAGTGAACTTACACATCAGAGAAAGGTTTTTCTATCCAGGGACACAAACACAATTGCAGAGCCAGTTTGGCCATTTATCCGTTTTAAGAGGTTTGACTGGAGCCCAAAAGCAGACAACCTGGCTTTTCTGCTATGGGGCAACAGGCGGCATTGTGCTTAAGAAACCAGACCTGTGAGCAAAGCCCTGCATTTTTACAGACCAGGAGATGGTGCAAGGGCTGCTGTTGTTAGCTTGAGAAAGGACTTCCAACCTGAACAGTCCCATTAAAAACCCAGCCTTATATGAGTAACCGGTAAACAAGTACATACTGTTAAGCAAGTCATTCAAGAAAGTTCTGAGCGCTTCAGACCGACATGACCGGTCCCAGGGTACCTTCAGATGCAAGGTGCAGCTGGGCAAAACAAGAACAAGAGACGCGAGGCATGAAAATTATACAGCTTTCAAAGGACAACAGGAACGATAAAATGATTATGATGATAGTCTATGAGAACGCATGCAGCAATCATGTAAAAGCAGCAGAGGGGAAAAAAAAAACTTTAATCTGATTTTTAAAAACATAAGAGAATCTATAAAAAAAAAAAGCATAATAATTGAACCTGCAAAAGCCAGATATGGTTTTATTTCTATGACAGAGTAATGTTTCAGTAATTTAAATTCCCTGCTCTACAATGTCCATACAGAATTGAAAGTAAGAGAAAGCCTGATCGTAATCTAGCTGACTAGTGATGTAAGAATTGCATGTATATAAACATGCAATGTTGGTATTACAGGGCTGGGCAATGTATAGTGTTAATATACTACAGTCGTTTTTCGAAATCGAAATGAAATACCTCGCCTCACATTGTGATGCCATTTAGCACCAATGCCAGTTTTAACATCAGTAGAAAACCAACACCTTGAATTACCGTACTTTTGGTACTTTCTTGAAGTGTTACAGTACCAGGTGTGGTGGAAAAGCGCCCTAAGCCACCTCTTATGCAACAATATCAGAAGACGGGGCAGAACATACTGAGGAAGGACAGGGTGTGCTTACTTGTGCATGAGGTATGTCCGTGCTTTTAATGTGAAAAATGAGAGCTTAGGATGAATCAGCAACCATCAGTTTGAGGTAAATGGACCTGAGCAACAAGGTGTGCTCAGGACTCAAGTGTAAGGGGAGGACATTTTAAACTGGGTTTAAGGAAGCACTTCTTTACGCAGTGTGTAGTTAGAGTATGGAATAGTCTTCCTGATAACGTAGTGCAAGCGGAAT